>JAVRRP010000481.1:0-17675 GCA_036872775.1 Oleoguttula sp. CCFEE 5521 | reverse complement strand
AATCGGCTGCAGGGGTCTCGCGCTTCGTCCGATCCTAGCGCGATCCGACGCGTTGAGTGCTTGCAGACGGCACGCGTCGATGGTGATGAAATCGCCTGTAAGGTCGACAACGAGGTCAGTATGGGTGGAATATGACAGGGGAAAAGAAGGTGATGAGTCGACGAAGTACGATTCGAAGATGCAAATTTGAGACTACTCGAGGCATCTCCAGGCAACGATCGCGTGAAGAACGCGCCGGCACGACGCGCTTCGAGAGGGCGTTCACTAATTGATCTGTCAACACACTGGCCGCAGACTGGACCTTACACTAGGATACGGCTATCGTATCGTACATGTATCTGATGCGTATGTCAAGCCTGCGCCGCGCTATGCTCTATTGTACAGTGCCATCCGATGCAATCCCTTGACCCAATGCCGAATTGCTATGCCTTCGTCTCCCCGTATAGCCACGCCATATAGCTCTCCGTATCCTTCACCCCATCCGGTCCCTCACCCTCCACCACCTCTCCGTCCATTCCGAGCACCACCTTCTCTCTCCCAGCCTCCAATCCATCAATCTTCGTCCGCCACTCTCTCCCTTCTCTAGCCATATCCCTCAAGCGCTGGAAATAAGCATTCACAACCTTCTCCTCTCCCTCCTCCTCGTCTTTCTTCTCGAAAGCGACACGTCGCCGATCCTTACAAGCCACATAGCTAGCCCATGCTTGCGTAGGGTCGCTCATGGGCTTGATGAGATACTCGACGCTCCACTCGTCTGTTGTGGAGAGGTGTTTGGGCCGTGGGACCTGAGCACCGTTGACTTTCTGGACGGTGATAAGAGTTGCGGCAAAGAGGGGAGAAGAGGATAGGTCAGTTGGGATCGCGGGCGCGGTGGTCTTGGTGTCGGTGTCAGTCGAGGCTGGGATCGGGGTGTCCGGTTTCGGCTCTTTAACGAAACCCATCATTTCCTGCTCGAACTTGGCAAGCTTCTCCTTCGTCTTGTCCTGGATCTTCTCGATGTCCTCGTCATCCATGGGCTCGGCAAAGACATACAGAGCAGTCAGATCCCGGTCCTTGTCAGGCTTCGTCTCGAAATGCAACCTTAGGCTCCGCTCAGGGAACTTAACGGTAGCCATCTCGAGCACCTTGTTCAACATGTCCAGACTGAGCTTGAACTCCTGATCTCCGAGACATGGCTGAATCTGTCCATGTATAGCCCGATCAATTTCCTTCATGGGCAAGTACTGGAAGCCAAAGATCCGTTGCACATTGTGATAAGCCAGGAATATGCCGTCCATGCGGCCCATGCGCGCTTGGAGCATGTACTTGAGCATCGTCGAGCGTAGCATATCGCTGTACTCGCGCTCGTAGCTCCGGTATTCTCCTTGCAGTGATGTGAGCTCGTAACCGAGCATAGGCTTGTAATCACCAGCATCCATGCGAATAGGCAGGACAGCACGGGTCTTAAGGTCAAACATGCCTGTTCCTGGCAGACGCGGATCGTAGGCGTCTAGTTGGGAACGCATGAGGAAGTCACCCATGGTCGTGTACTGGAATGCTTCCGGTGCGTCGCGCTCCTCTGCTGGTATCTCACGAGGGTCACTCTTGCGGTAGCGTTCGTAATCCGAGCGCGAAAGGGTGAGTAGCTTCTCCATCGACTTCCCGAGCATCATCAGAACGTTGCCGCTGTCATATTCCTTGTCGGCGTCGATAGCGTAAGTGCCATTCTTCCACTTCAGAAAAATGGCTGTGGGGGCTCGGTTGATATTCGTAAAAGTCTTTGGTGGGGCAGGAAAGTTGACGGAGAGCATGTCTAGGTTGAGATCGCGCCAGTTGGACAAGAGGTAGTGAAAGTGACCAAGCGTGCTCGTCATGCTCGAGGTCGATCCAATGTACTTCTTGCCATGTGCTAACGCGAGATCAGACAACGCATTGTCTTTCGATGATGTCTTGTACTCTTTCAATGCATTGAAATCGAATTCGTCCACTGGCATGATGTTCTGCAGATACGGATCGAAGTTGTACACACGAGAGTGCGGGTCCTGCAATTGATAGACGCCGGGATTGAACAAGACTCGCTCCAGTCCGAAGGACAGCTTTGGCACAGGTGGCTGTTCGATGTCCAGTGCAGTCACCTCTAGGCCATTAGCGTCGACGGTGCCGTGGTCGCAGCCTTCGAGCTCAGAAAGATCTGGATCGGTGTCTTCAGGCACAGGCCAGGAAGATCCTGAATCGCCCGAGTCGCCGCTGGACGACTGCTGTCCCTCAAGGGCTTTGGGGAAATCCGCGCCGCGCATGGCGTCTGCCAATGTTTGTCCGCCTTCCGTGCCTGCGTGCCACTGTCAGCGATCTGTGCCGCATAGCTAGGTGACATTCTTGTGAGTGGCATAGGGTATAGTTTCAGGAAAAAATTAGAGTGTTGTTGCTTTTTCGATCGTCAGAGCCCGTGAGCTCAGCGTTAAAAGTGTTTCTCATCAGTACATTGAAAGCACGAAGTAGACATGACTTACTTGAGTCTTGAAGGAGGGCACCAGGCTGTGCATCGTCCTGCTTCTCTATTGCGACGTCTGACACGGTCTCCAGTCCTGTTGAGGCTGTCGCACTGGGAGCCCCAGCGTCCTCGGCAGGCTCACTACCTGTCAAGCACCCGCTATGCACAGTTTGTCCTTTGCGCGCGGCTTGTCGTTGTCTCGCAGCATCCAATCGCTTCTCACTGAGTAGTTTCCTCATGTCTGGCTTCGTCAGGATCACGCGGAGGCCCCTGTGCTTATTGCTTGTAGCTCCGTCAACAACGGGATTCGCAGCGTCCACACCGTCGAGATTGCTTGACTTGATCTGTCCGTTCGGCAGGCCCTCAGAGGCAGTGCCGCTTCGAGAAGCCTCGACCCATTTGGACGAGCTATTCACACGGCGCACGCGGCTGTTGTCCGTCCCAATGTCACAGACATCGACGACAGCTTCAGCGTCGCCAGTATTGGAATGCAGTGCAGCAAGACGGTTGCTTCCACCTTCAGATAGCTCCGCGTCGCCGTTAGCTGGGTTCTGCGGTGAAGAGTTCGATTTGCGCAACGACTTAGAGGTCTCGATATCGATGTGTGATGCTTTAACAGCGATCTCGTCGTCTCTAGTGCTGATTATTGATTTGCTCGGGCTTGACATCTGCGAAGAATTGTCCCGGATGCTCTTCTCCTTAGCGCTGCCCAAGAACTTCGCCTTGAGACTACTGAAGAAGCCGCCGGACTGCCCCGTCGATGGTGCAGGTGTGTCTGACGGGACATTGCTGCTGCCTGCGATAGAAGAGCCCGAAGTACAGTCGACTGCATCAGCGATTGCCCCAACAGCAGAGCTGGAGGTCGAGCTGACTGCTTGAAATACGGAACCCCCGCCCATGCCCCAAGGCTTGGCCGCCGATGCTGTCACTGGCGTAGGAGCTGGCGGCGTCACTTGGTCCGCTTCTCTCAAGGTATCATACGAAGCTGAGAACGAGCTGATGTGGCGAGGTGAGTCTTCAATACCACCCCACTTGACTTTCTGATTGGTTAGGCGCGCTTTCTCGGCCAGGTTCGAAGGCTTGCGAGTGACGGACTGGAGTGCAGCACCTCGGAACTGCAGAGGGGGAACGGCTGCAGAGCTTGAAGATTGCTCGATTCTCATAACGTCAATGGATGGAGGTAGGGAAAGCATTTTCGATCTTTGTCGACCAGGTGCTCTCGTCACAGCGGTACCAACCGCATGCTCGATGACCGAGGCATGCAGTGTCTCGCTGACCTGCGCAGCTATGCTTCCCTCTCCGTGCGTGTGCTGGCGAAGAGAGTATGCATCTTGACCAAGCTCGGTGCTGAGAGACTCTCTCGGATGGGTGACTGGCCTGTACAGACGACTCTCTGTCAATGGCTGCCGTTGTGCAGCTGCTTCGCCTGACATAGCACGGCGAGAGAACGGAGATGGCTTCCTCCAGACTTCCGCGATCGCAGGTCCATCGTTTCTAATCTCACCGGCCGAGGTTTTTTCGACTGTCCCGCCAGCTAGCAGATCTACAGCTGCGATCATCTCTGACTCAGTGAGATCAACGCTTGCAGGCGTTGTTGAGACGGGTGTAGTGGCCTGTGCCTTGCTGAATGCGATCCTCTCTGCATGCGAAGGACGGGGCGGTTTCGCCTTCAAAGCTTGACTAGCCTTGCTTGATTTGCGAGCGCCAGATGCTTTGCTACTAATCGGTATAGATGTTCTTGTCGCATTCTCGACAGCTGCTTGCACTGCCTTGGCTTTGCGTGCTGCAATTATTTTCTCTAGCACGCTGCCGAGTTGGGCTTCGACCGAGGGACTTGGTCTGGCGTCCTCGATGGGTACAGGGTCGGGCTTTGGCGCATGATCGTGCAGCACGGTCGATGTAGCACTTATCTCTTCCTTTGTAGCTTGGCCTCTCACGTTCTTGATCGCTTCAAGCAGCTCCTCTTTTGTTCGAGAGCTTCGACTGTGTTCTACGCTGCGGAAAGCTGTCTTCTGCGACGAGGCCACTTCCTCCTGCTTTGGCGTGTCCATGGATCCTGCGTGCCTCTCTAGCTTTGAAAGCAGTGACTTGACCCCATTGTCGCGTGGCGGCAGTGATCGTGATTTCGATGCTCCGAGAGGACGCCCGGACGAAGAGTCCTCTGTGTCCGCGATGCCATCGTGAGCAGGACTGTAATTGTACACTGCACGTCTCTGCGGCCTCGACCGGCCATCGCCAAGCGTCGACTTCCTTTCACTCTTCCATGGAACTGCATCAGCTAAATCTACATTGGCCTGCCTCGAGTAGTCCGAGCTGATGTCGTTGAGAGGGAAGAGATCGTCTTCGCCTCCTCCGTTGTGCTCGGCGAAGGGAGTCGGGGAGCGACGAGGCCGCGCCACATGCAGGTAGCGACGACATGATAGGCAGACATGACGCTGTGTGCTGGCTGGGGGGATGTGGGCCAGCGGCTGGTACATTGAGTGGTGTATAGGAAATGTACATCGGAAGACTGTCCTGCGCGAACTTTTATGGGTGGTTCCTGACGACATACGAGTCAAAATGACATGCCTGAGGCAACCACCATTTAACATATGAGCTCCCTTGCTGCTGCAGAGTACATCTCCCTCCTACATCGCATGCAGCTCACTTCTTGTCGATCGCCTACACGACCCTTGACAGAATCTTGCGGGTCATAATAAGGAAGGTGTTGACGGAATGCGTTGACTCGATTCCCCATAGCTGTGTTCAGCGATACAGGCAGCCAGAATGGACATCTCGCAGACTGTCTCCGGCTACATCACCAAGATGGTGTCGGCCGGAGACAGCACGCAGGCGTCTGGAGCAGCGAGAATGAAGATTCTTCTTCTGGACGCTGAGACGGTGAGACTCATCGTACCGACTCGACCTGTTCCTGGGCTGACAAGCCACTAGGTAGCGATCGTCTCCTCTGCAACTACCCAGTCAGCTCTACTCAATCACAATGTCTACCTCACCGACCGTCTTGACAACCCAGAGCGCGAGAAGATGCGCCATCTGCGCTGCATCGCCTTTCTCCGTCCCTCGCCGGAAAGCATTCAATTTCTGATAGACGAGCTGCGGGAGCCCAAGTATGGCGAATATCACATATGTACGTCCAAGTCTCGAGTCACAAGCACGTGCAGACGGGCTTTCTGACTGACACAGACTTCAGCAACATCATCAAGAAGAGCTCACTGGAACGGCTAGCCGAAGCCGATGACCATGAAGTGGTGAAAGCTATTATGGAATACTTTGCCGACTATCTGATTGTGAACCCTGATCTGTGCTCGTTGCCATTGCCAACGCGGATGTTCTCCTCTTCGGCGGATCTGTGGAATCAGGATGCGCTGAGCAGGGCTACTGAGGGGGTACTGGGATTGCTGCTGTCACTGAAGAAGAAGCCACTCATACGATATGAGAAGAACAGTCTGCTGTGCAAGAAGCTGGCAACAGAGGTGCGGTACAACATGACACAAGAGGAACAGGTCTTCGACTTCCGGAAACCTGACACGCCTCCCATACTGCTAGTCGTAGATCGACGCGACGACCCTATCACACCGCTGCTGACACAGTGGACGTACCAAGCCATGGTGCACGAGCTGCTCGGGATCGAGAATGGGAGAGTGAACCTCAGTGATGTGCCCGAAGTCAGACCAGAGTTCAAGGTGCGCCATTTCGAGAGGGCGTCTTTCATACCGTGCAGCAGCTGACTCCACGCAGGAAATTGTCATCAGCCAAGATCAAGACCCATTCTTCGCAAAGAACATGTACCTCAACTTCGGCGACCTTGGCCAGAACGCCAAGGACTACGTCGAGCAGTTCGCCTCGAAGCAAGCATCGGGCCAGAAGCTCGACAGCATAGAAGACATGAAGCGCTTTGTCGAAGAGTACCCCGAGTTCCGACGTCTGAGCGGGAATGTCACCAAACATGTTACTTTGGTGACCGAGCTCTCCCGTCGAGTGGGAACGGACAATCTCCTTGATGTCTCCGAGCTCGAGCAAAGCCTAGCCTGCAACGACAATCACAGCCAAGACGTCAAGACGCTGCAACTTCTGATACAAAACCCCGCCGTGCCACCGGACAACAAGCTACGTCTTGTTGCGATCTACGCTCTGCGCTACGCAAACCATGCCTCGAACTCTACACCCGCGTTGATGGATCTTCTAGGCGTAGCAGGCAACATCTCCCGCCATCGCATCAACCTTATCCCCAAATTGATGACCTACGCCCACTCCCTGCAACTTCAAACGTCCCAATCTGGCCTACCAGATCTATTCCAGCCCTCAGGTATCTTCGACTCAGCGCGTCAACGCCTAAACCGCGGCCTGCGCGGCGTAGAGAACGTTTACACTCAGCATTCTCCGCGTCTCGAGACGACATTGCAGGACCTGATCAAGGGCCGACTGGCTACCAACGCTTACCCGTTCATCGAAGGCGGTGGTCAGACGAGGGACAAGCCACAGGACATCATTGTTGTGATGGTGGGAGGCGTGACGTACGAGGAAGCGAAGATGGTTGCGCAGGTTAATGCTAGTAGTCCTGGGGTCAGGGTGGTCCTTTGTGGCACTGGTGTTCTAAACTCGAAGGAGTTCTTGGATGGGGTCGAGGAGGCTGTTGACGCTTGGCCAGAGCCGCGGGAGGGCACTGCGGCAGGGAGACTGAGGAAGGAGGTTGGAAGGGCGTGAGTCTGCTGGACTTCTGCTGAGATACGATGTTCTGTGGGAACGCAGGCAGATAAATGTCACGTGCTCCGCACGGTCCAATATTAGATATCTCCGGATGCACTTCCTTATCTCGAAGACATCCACTCTGCCTTCTTGACTTCAACTACACCTTGTTCTTCCCTTCTTGACATCCACACCATCTGCTCGTACCTCTGGCTCATCTCAGCATTTGAACTCTTCCTGAGATTCAAGCCGTAGCATCGATCTCGTCTTCGAAAACATTTCTCGGAGAACCTTCGTATAGGGCTTGGCTGGAATTACGTACCAGAATCCTCTCACTGGATCACGAGCGCAGGCACACGAGCGGATGACAAAGTGTACACTGGTACCGCGAAATGCACCAAGATCGCCTGCAAGAGTATGGCTCGCTATAGGAATGATCACAGCTGGCTTTGCGAGCGCGATGGTTCAGCATGATGGTCAGTATCGTTGCGATGCCCAGCTTAGGATCAGAGAGGTCGAACAGCGAAGCGAGAGAGTGCTTGACAGTATGGCTTTTCGAACTCTCTGTTCCCGCCGCATACCCGAGGAGTTGTTTGATAATGACGATGGGCGCTCGCTGGGGAGAAGCCTCCATCGCACCATCAGAGTGATGCGTGCGGTGTGACTGTAAGCTGTAGACGGCAAGTACACTGTTCATCTTTCCTACCGTATAATCTGTTACATTTTGCGTGTCTTCTGGACATCTCGAACTTCGAGTATCGCATTGGCACTGGAGTCGCTGTGTTATCGCTCTCGTTTAGAGCTCGCGAGACTGCATCAGAGAGCACACTTATCACAGCAACAGCAGCAATGCCGTCCAAAGCCGCCTCAACCCTCCTAAACTTCGACATAGACTCCCACGTAAACCCTTACATCCCTCACAATCGCCTGGACCGACTCCCACGCTCCATCTCTCGCTGGCTTGGCTATCGCCACGATGAAAGCAAAGACCCTCACGCATTGATCCAATGGATTTCAACTTTTTTCGGCGTCTTCCTGGGCCTCTTGACCGTAGGCGCGGTGTACAACTACGCCCCCGCCATTAGCAGTCACAACCCACCCATCATAATCGCCTCCTTGGGCGCAACCGCAGTGCTAGACTACTCCGCCATCCGCACGCCCTTGGCACAACCCCGGAACGCCATTCTCGGCCACGCAATATGCGCTATCATGGGCGTCAGCATCTCGAAGCTTTTCCAGCTTTCGCCGAATTTCGAGCACATCCAATGGGTCGCCGGCGCACTGAGCTGCGCGATCGCGACAGTGATGATGGCTATGACTAACACTATACATCCACCTGGTGGCGCGACGGCAGTCATGGCCGCCACGCAGCCGAATGTTATTGCTATGGGGTGGTGGTTTGTGCCGGTGCTAATGGTGGGTTATACGCTCATGATGGGCGTGGCATTGTTGGTGAACAACGTCGCGAGGCAGTATCCCGTGTATTGGTGGACGCCGCAGGAGGTTGGGGGAAAGTTGAGGAAGCAAGGGAATGGGGAAGAGGTGAAGGATATGGAGGGTGGGGAGAGGATGGGGAGTGATGCTAGCAGGTATGTGACTTGTGCACGAGACTTTGGATGTCTGCAGTGGAAGCTGACTTTTGAACTTGCAGTGAACGCACGCTTGGCCACGCAGTACCGGAGTTGAAGGTGTACACGCACGCTGCGGATGAGATTGTGCTTACAGCAGAGAGGATGCAGTTGCCAGCGCACGTGAAGTTGACGGCAGATGAGCGGGCTGTGATTGAAAGCCTTCGAGCGCGAATAGAAGCAGCACACGACTAATGATGCATTCAGTCTCAACGTCTCAGGCGTAACATCATCCGTGTCAGCCTGATATGTCCTAAGCAGTCGTCGATCGTGCGTCAGTGCCGAGGGCCCCAATTCTTGGTACTATCGAAAGGGTTTGCTTTTGTACATAGACTTCGTTTCATCATACTATCATGTACCACCCCTCTCCATGATCAGTCCGAGCTCAGGTGATGCGCTGCTCCCCCGGCACAGAATCTAGGGTCCCATCCTTCGTCTGCCCACTCGTGACGTTCTCCTCGGACCCATCTCTCGACTTGAGATACTCCTTCCGGTACTCATTCGCATCCGTGTCCTCACTACGCTTGAGAGGCGTCCATTTCGGGTCCTCCTTGAAGAGCCGCAGCGCCTTCGTGTACTGCCTCACTGGTCAGCTTCTGCACAATTTAACTTGAGCCGGTGGCAATGATGCATACGTTCTCCTCGTCTGTCGTAAAACGGTGGTATATCCCCGCTGGCATGATCATCAAATCACCCCTCTCCAGCCTCAACCGAATCCACTCATCGCCCTTGCTCCTAACATCGAAATACCCGCCTCCAGCCAATATATACCGGATCTCCTCGTCCTCGTGCAGGTGCTCGTGGAAGAACGTCTTCACCTTCTCCTCGTAGTTCGGTAGCAGTGTGGGAGAGATCTCAATCTCGTCTCGGTTCTTGTAGTTGCGGGATGTGGCGATCCTGTTCACCGAGTCGAGGTCATCGGGCAGGTAGTGGTGGGTGACATTCAGAGCTTCGAGGGCTGATGGAGGGACGGGGCGGCCGGAGTCGTGGGGGAGGCGTTGATCGCCGGGGACGTTGTCGTAGTAGTAGGCTTTCATCTTGGCTAGTGCTTGGGGTTGTAGGATTGGAGATGAACGAGTGGAGAGAGTTGTCGCATACGGATACATATTTTGGTATCCTTTGACTTCCCCACCTACCTTAGGCCCCTCGCACGTCATTCGATAGCACGTGGCGACATGAGTGGAGAACGAAGTAAGAGTTACATGTATCCTTGAAGCAATCAGATGAGACGAGTGACTGCTACGCTGGCGCAGTATAACTTTCTGTACATCTATAATACATCGCTGCCGCCCGAAGGAATCCATCTCTTCACCCTTGCGACATATGACTTGGTAGATTGTAAGGCGTATAGTCCATGTGCACGAACGCTCGATCCACATTTGGCACGCTCTCCAATACATACTGGAGACTCTCTCCAAGATCGTGACTGTCTCTTAGGCTCGTAGCCTCGTCCAGCACGATGTCTACTTCAGCCACAAGCTTATCCCCACTATGGTAAGCTTGCAGACCTTGAATCTGCTTGATTGTCTTCGCGAATCGCATCGTAAGGTAGAGCAGAATGTTACGCTCGTCTGCGCTTGCCGCCGCACCAGTGAGATTTCGGATATGCTCTGAAGACGTAGAAGACCAGTTAAAGATCACATAGAGCGAAAGCAGAATACCACCGAGCGGATCAAGCCACCAGACCTTGGCGTAGAAGCCAATGAGCGGAAAGACGATGGAGAAGAAGTTGAACACGACGTCTGTCATAGCGTCCTGAGCAAGCGCCTGAACGGAGGAGTTGTGTATGAGGCGACACCAGAACCAGCAGCCGGCCTTGATGACGACTGTGCCAGCCATGATGGCGATGGCGGGGATCGTCAGTTGGACAATGCTGTGGTCAGGCCCGTTGAGCTTTTGCACGCCTTCAAGAGCAACCTGCACGAAGGATGTGATCATGATGACAGAGAAGACCAAAACGCCGACTGGTTCCAGTCGTCGGCGACCGATCGGGTAAGCCTGTCATCTGAGTGTCAGTATTTCTCGACCCGTGGGTATGATTCAAGCTTGGTTCACTCACATATTGATCGTTCCTTGCGATCAGATACGTCGTGACCCAGATGATCGCAGTGGATAAAAAGTCCAATGCCGCATCCACTAAGCTCGCAAGCACAGACACTGACGACGACATGGCTACGACGATGATCTTCATGATCAAGAGCACAGTGTTCGCGGCAAGGTTAAGGTAGATCGCAACCGTCACAACGCGCGAAGACGAGTCAGTCTCCTCTTCCACCTCGAAGTCCGGAGGCATGATCTGCACATCATCTGCATCACCAGTATCTTCGTCTTCGGCAGCCTTTCGAGCAAGTAGAGGGGTACTCTCATCGTCACGCTTGACTCGGAAGATGTCTTTCGTACGATTCACCTTGTGAGGCTGCGCGCCCAGTTGGCCATTGCCCTCATGCTGCAACTCTGGAGTGTCGCTGGCTGGTGGTGTGCTTGCCGGCGTGGACTCCTCGCAGATCGTGGATGGTACGTGCGGCTCATTTCCATGGATCGCAGAGTGCTGCGGAGCACCTTGCTGATACTCCTGGATCAGGTTGTGCGGCAGACTACTGTCCAGAAGGCGGTCGATGTACAGATAATTCTGTATCAGGCTGTTACAGCGCTCGTAATACGCGCGCAGTGGTTTGCTCAGCTTCGCCAAGTCCTGCTCGGTCTTGTAGTACTTCTCCCACCGATAACGAGGATTGCTGTTGCCGATGAGACGTTGAGAGCGCATTTGCGGCGTGTTAAGTACGCTCATTCTACGATCGTTCCTGTGCAGGTTGTGGTCAGCAAGAGCGCTGATTTGGACCTTCAGTCACCCACGTGGCGCTCTCATCGTCTTCCATGTGGAAAATCTAGACATATCCCAGGGTCCTTCGCGCGATCACTCACAACACAGCGGCCTCATGCTCTCCCCACACCGGCACGAACGCCTGCCTCTTTCCTGTCTCAATATCACGGTCCACTCCATGCTGGTGCCCACTCTCTTGACTCCTCTCCGTACTGCGTCGTTGCAAGTCCTCGCCGAAACTGCTCCGCCTTCTTGTAGACTTTGGCCGCTGGTTCAAGCCAGCAATATTTGTATTGGAGCGATTCGATATCAAGGTAGGTAGAGCTTGGCCACGCGTGGAGAGTGATCTGCCCTCTTCCCCGAGTGGCAGGTACCCTTTCATGCCCGGGAAGCGGTAGGTGCGAGGGTGCGCATCGCGATCCTCGGGCGAGGCGTGATCGGACATGATCGCAATGCGCCGGACAGGCCTACGCTTGCGACACAACGTGAGAATGAATGAAGTGTGAGTTCGTGGCACGTGAAGCTTGCTCGCGTGGCCGATAAGCTTTGCTCGAAGTGAAGCTCCCGCCAAACCTTAAACTGACAGCTTTATGCGAGGGACGTAATTCGACTGATGATCATCTTCTATCACACTAAGTTACGATAGATATTGCAACGAGCCTGGGAAGCTCATCTCAGTGCTCATACGAAGTGTGGCAGACCTCTATGGATGCCAGAATTATCACAGTCCCGCTACACAAACTCGGCATCATGGTAACGACAAGGAACCGGGAAACGTGAAGCTAGAAATTGCATTCAATTACTCGAACGCCCGCATAGCAACCTGCTACGCTATAGCATGTCTCATCAGCTCAACATGCTCCCACCGCTTCAGCGACGGGATCCATCTGCATCGGGCCTATACCCACCCGCACCTCGCTCATACATCTCCGGGTGCCTCTCATGGTGGAGCATGGGCGGATTCCTCCTCTCCTCCTGCGCATTACTGTGCGCGGTCTGCGCAGCGCCGCTGGCGTAGGGGTTCGAGGGCCCACTAGCGTTCGCGGGCGGATGCACTGCGGGCTTATCATCGGTCTGGGCACCCTGGGGTTGATAATAGTTGTTGTCGTACCGGCTCATGATGGTTTTGGACTTTTGGCTGATGGTTCGAGGAATGGGCAGTGCTGATTTGGGGTAGCTGGGTAGATGGATGATAGTTGATGGTCCGAAAGCGATGGTATCGGTGTGGGGATTCCATCGTCCTGAGACTTGCAACGAGTTGCTTATAAGCCTTTTCGTTGAGGTCGTCAATGCTGGGACCCAGGTGTAACAGCAGCTATCCGCGGTGCTCCCAGCTGTCACGGCTTGACTGTGAGGATCGTCTAGGATATCGCAGTGCACGGCCAATGTGCCGGCTGTTCCAGCGTGCTGTGGATGCACGGATGGTGGCTGATCTCTCTGCTGATGCTGAGCACATCCAATGCCGCATACTACAGTGCAACGCGAACGATAGAAGCAGCGGACTACTCGAGGGATGAACCAAGTCGACAGAGCTTGTGTATGCTGCGTCGCAACAGTCGATCGCCGCTAGCGCTGCTTTGGAGAGCTCCTAGGGAAGTCTCAACTCTCGCCGTCAGCGTAGCAACGTATACACTGTTGCGATGCTGCCGATACCAGCGTGTTTCTCAATCAGAATTCCCTGAGAGGTCCGCTTTCATTGCTAATTGCGTATCGTAAGGACCATGACTGCGCCTGCAGACCAGGGCAAGGAACTTGATATGCTGGATCAGCGGGCTACAGTGTCGACTGCGTTACGCTGTAGTGAAGTCAGCAAGGTTGTAATAAAGTTTCGTATGCTCACTAGCTCCCGTCTCGATCCGCCAGCAACGGCGAGCTTGACGTCATGAGCAGGCCATGTCTCCAGATCACATAGACAGAAGGTACGATCGAGGGAGCAGTACCTGACAGAACCCCCCTCTTACATTACGAGAGACACAGCACAGAGCTGAAGTAAGTGAGTCGGACGAGATGTAGACATCAACATACGTACACTGAGATTCTGCTACCGTGGATGGCCATTCGTGCCC
This sequence comes from Oleoguttula sp. CCFEE 5521, assembly GCA_036872775.1. Classification (NCBI taxonomy): domain Eukaryota; kingdom Fungi; phylum Ascomycota; class Dothideomycetes; order Mycosphaerellales; family Teratosphaeriaceae; genus Oleoguttula; species Oleoguttula sp. CCFEE 5521. Next base: position 4,004 of record JAVRRP010000481.1, on the reverse strand, counting down.
TTTGTCATCGCACCGCCCTCGGCATCATCATCGTCGCTCATCAAGCCTTCCAGCTCGAACTCCTGTGCGTCGGCGGCGGCTCGATCCGTAGCATTAGCTATACGTGGGTGGCCGTTCGCCAGACCATTGGCCAGTGGTCGCTCACCGTCATCCTTGCGAAGCAGAGAAGAAGGCTTGGTGTTGGCGGAGTAGAGGGAGAGAAGCATGAGGACGACTGCAGCGTTGTCAGCAGAAGATAGAAGAGATGTGGGTAGCAGAGTTGACCCACAGAGGAAGAGCAAGAAGCTGATACTGAACAAGATCAGTATGTACGCCACATGCGTGACATTGTTCGAGGCCAGCAGCGCCATCTGCTCCTCAGTCGCGCCCATGAACAGGAAGCCGCTGGCGTACAGCAAGAAAGGCGGCAAGTACTGGAAGCTGTTGACCTCATCCTCGTCTCCTTCGATCGTTGACCTGTCTTTCAATACGAAGCTGATCTCGACAATCCTCGTGACGCCCACGCTCATAAGCGTGTACCCGAAGAAGGAGTGCACATGAGTGCTCAGCTCGAGCGACTGTGGATGCGCACTCATGCCCCAGCCAGTCATGAAGATGACGATGGCGGGAATCAGGTTTCGTTTCGGGCGGCCTTGCTTGTCGCGCGAAAGCCAGATGCCGACGAGTCCAGCTGCCCACCAGATGATGCCCATACTCGTGTGCTGCAGGTCGTTGCGGACCCATGGCCCTCCCCAGCGATGCTCGGTGAAGGTGTTCACACAACCCCAAGCAGCGATCACGCAACTATCCCAGAACTCCTGGCTTCGTCCGGTCCGCTTCAGGAAGCCTGAGCCGTTGACAAGCAGTATCGTGAGCACAATGCCATACCCTACGAAGGCCGAGCCCATGATGAAGTGCGCAGCACACTGGCCAGTATGCTCGCCTTGACAGAAGCCCTGCGCCGCGATTCCCCCAAATAGCATCTGTACCCACGCCGCCACCGGAATGATGCCCCCAAGAATTCCATGCGCCTTAATCTGCAGCGGCCGCACCCTCCCGAGAAACCCTTTCTCCAGATGTAGTCTCAGATACACCCCCAAAACAACCTGCACAATCAACAATAGCATCAGCCAGTTTGCGAACCCAGCGTGAGCATTTTCCCCAAATTGCCGTCCCTTGTGCAAGTGACCCAGGAAGTATCCGGGAATCGCTATGGCGCTGCCCAGGATCTGGACAGGCACGTGCCAGCGGGACTTCACGAGACCTAGTACCATACCGGTGGGGAAGAGGATACCCCATGCCAGAGTCTGGAGGAGGATGTGGATCCAGAGTGTGGTGTCGATGGGTTCGGGGGAGATCGCCTCGCCTTCTGGGACGGCATCGTGGCCGCCGTGGGCGAGCGCTGTGGCGGCGAGGGCCAGCAGAATAGACATCAAGGGCAGCATGGCTGGCCGAGTGCGGAAGGTTGCCATCGTTGTGTGTGTATGGGTACTGCAAGGAGACTGTGGCTCTGAGAAGGTGCCACTGGCTGAACATGGTGTCGGATGATCGGCCCGCCGAGAGCTGACTCCATCAGACGACGACGAGGTGGATGTCGACTGAACCCACACAACATGTGAGAAATTTAGTCTAAGGCAGCAGACCGCACTCAACATGCCGTCGCAAGACCCTCCCGCCGCCTCCACCGCTCCACCGTCCTCAGCCGACACCCCTTCCAGCCCTGCCTCGACCACCCCAGCACCCACGCCCCGCTTCCTCGCCCTGCAAGCCAAACACGCTGCCCTCATGTCCACTCTCGCCGATCTTCAAGCTCAACGCGCCGCTCTCGCCGCTACTACGACGCTCCCATCCGGTTTACCCCTGCCAGTTTACGAGACGCCTGAAGAGACACTCGCAGCAGCTCTGAAGTCCTCCAACGAGGTCATCAAGGAGCACATCTCGCTGCTGCACAAGTACAATGAGATCAAGGATGTTGGGCAAGGGCTAATGGGCTTGATTGCGGACAAGAGGGGCTGCAGGGTGTTGCCTGTGATGGAGGAGTTCGGGGTCGCGGAGGGGGATTGAAGGGGGGCTGATCGATTCAGCTATCGCTATTCACAGCCCCTAATGTGACCTTACTATGGAATGATCACGATGGAATGATGAAGTCGATTGAGGGGTATGAGCATCGTGCCGTCAGGCACGATGCCTAACAACGACACACGACAACTGCTCGTAGAGACACGTCACGGTTTTGATCAGGCGACGCGAGGATGCCTATGCGGACTCATTGCAGGTATGTCTACCAAATCATGGTCCGAGGAGAGTCACTGACGGTTTAACGTTAGATTGCAGCTGCACACGAGCTGCTAGCTTGCGTACAATCAGCGTGTGCTATAAGGGAGACGCTTTTGGACGCAGGATAGTATCGATTCACTATCCACTACTACAATTCTTTTGACTGTCATGTGCCTTCTCATCGCTCATGTCCCTTCCTTGAACGTGGGGAAGCAAGAGGAAAAGCCATTTTCGAGGTCTCATTCTCGTATGCCGTTGTAAGCTTCAATGCACTTTCCCAGACTCAATCTCGCTCATTGTTGCCCGTTGTAGAGCATGCAGCTCAAGCCCCGAAGTCAGCACTGAAGTTAGAGACATCGCTATCGTCAGCCGCGCCATCGAAGCTCGCAGCCTTGGCCCCAGCATCTCCGGCCGCCTTACCCTGCGGCATGATCTTACCCTCAGTAAGGCCACCTGGGAGTCTGAACTTCTGAGGCGTCTCCTTCACGTCAGCAGGGCCATCCAGGCTTGCTACACCCTCGGCCTCCTCCCCCTCGGCATCGGCCTCACTCTCATATTGCTGGTACGACACCCCTGCGCTGGCGCTCTTGCTGCGGCGACTCGGATTCGTGCGAGGCTCGAGCTTGATGGATTTGAGAGTCTTGTGATCGGGCTCTGAGTCATCGGACATGGGCTCCTCGTCCTCCTCGCTCATAGCCTGTGCACGAGAGCGTTTGGCACTGCTGGTAGGGGTCTTGGCCGGGGCTGGACGCTTCGGGGTGGCCTTGGCTGGCGTAGCTGCGGTCTTCTTGGGAGTCGCAGTAGAACCGTTGGAACCGCCGCCGGCGGTTTTCTTGAGTGATTTGACGTGCTCGCTGATGGCGCGGGCGGTGGGGACGTGGGAGTCGACACCAGCTGGGTGGGATGTCAGCTAATGATACAATTGGAGTATGACTAAAGTGAAAGGTACGTACCATACTTGGTCTTCCAGGCCTTCGCAATCTCGTCACAGCCCCCTAGATTCAGCTGATCGATCAGCAGGACCAGCAAGCGCTGATCGCGCTCGGCGTTCCAGACCGACATCTTGGGGTTGCTGATTTTGCTTGTTGATGTGTGAGAATAGAGGGAAGAGGGTAGAGTGTCCGAGGGCGGATGAAGCTGAGTGAAGTCGAGTGAGGAAAATGTTGTTTGCAAGTCTGGCTGAGCAAGTGGGGTTGTTGCCTGAAGGGGAGGTGAAGTCGCGGTGGCAACGGAGGCGAGAGTTAGGTGAGGGAAATAGCAACGAGCACCCAGCGAACGGCTTTCACATGTCAGAGACAGGCTATCAACTTGGACATCATCACTTGGGGATCAATAGGCGACCCGTGGATCTCATCGAGACTTGTGGGCAACACATCACACACTCTTGGTCGCTCATGCCTCTCCTGAGATGCACATATGGGTGAAGGGTTGAATGTGAGAGATCACAGCGCGTTCCTCCTGCAACCACTCTACGCGAGTACGAGTGACTCACGCGAACCGATGTGCATACTGCAGGACACGCTGTGCGACCATCGGTCGCGAGAGGCTGAGCGGCAGGTCTATACGTTGCTCACGAAACGTTTGAGCACACGCAGCAGATGGATGATCATTCATATCACGTCTCGTAACTTGAGTCGCCTCAACGACTCTGCCACAATCTGTGTCTCCCAGTACTGTACTGTCGTGGACCCTCAGCGGTGCACCACTCGCTCTGACCTTGCCCATCACGAGCAAGTCACGCATCCATC
>JAVRRP010000480.1:0-17688 GCA_036872775.1 Oleoguttula sp. CCFEE 5521 | reverse complement strand
GAGGTAGCGCCGACTCTGTAATCGGGCAAGCTATCCGAAAGACGTACAGGTGGAGTAACAGCCGTCCACCCGCATGCCGCCGTCCAAGACCACCACTGCAGGGCAACGGATCCTCGATTAGCAATGGAGATAAGCGCACGAGGGGGCCTCTCACTCGAACCGCGAACACGAACAACGTGAATGATCTTGGCGAAGAAGCCGCGACGTTCCTAGACGAGCCCTGATCAAGCTCGTGACGACACTCGACTCATCGCACGGAACTCTCCACACTGTGTGACTGAGGCCCTATTCATCATCATGTCCAGAGGCGCGGTAAATGTCTCACCTTGGCTGCCGAAGCCTACTTTGGACAGCATGCCGGAGTTTCTGTTGGACAAAAGATGCAATTCGCCGCTTGCAGTGGTACTCGACATGCAGCTAGCCATGCTCCAAAACGTTACGCTCGTGTAGCGGTTGGCAACGTGACATTGTTCGAAGCTAGGAGTCGGGGTAGTGCGGACGGCTCATGGGGTATCGCGGCCAGGCTGTGTACTTCGCAGGAAGTATTGAGGGCCTAGTCGAATCCTCGAGCAGTCTGTCATCTAGCTGTCACTCGAGACCTGGAGCTTTGTCTCGATCAACGTAGCTAGCCATCAATCAATGCAGCTAGCCATCGAACAATGCTCTCCTCGAGACTGTGCAAATCGACCCAAGCAGGCACGAAAAATCGGTTATTCTCCGACTTGATCGCGCGGATATTTAACTCTTGGTTGCCGTTTCGCCCAGCACAATAGCGTTCGTGGGCATTCCACTTCCCGATCCTCCACATTCGTGCGGCGTGAATTAGATCGACAAAGGTTCCACTTCCCCGCAACGTTCTGACATGCATCCGCCTGCATCCAGTAGCGGGTCCTCAGCCGTCGTCACCATGGGGTTTGTACGCAACTCTCGGCATAAGCACCACTGAACGTTCGCGTTCCCCAGAGAGCGTAGTCCAGGGATCCGAAGCGCGAGAGCAATTGGACGGAGCCGGCCTCTCGTCGATGCAGTATCTGAACGGGTTGCGAAACCAAGCACCCCTGTACGAACTGGACTAAGTCGTGAGGTTCTTTGAAGTCGATCGATGGCGTTACCGGATCGCCAGATGCAGGCACGAAACGCCACACCCCGCTTCCGCTCGCCGTTCCGCTGCCCCGCCCTCTTTGCTTGGCGGCCTGCCTGAGGAGCGCGGAACTCTCCCTCTTCCCCACTAATAACATCGGCCATGCATCCCCTTCGGTCGTGTGCTCACGCGGACACCGCCGACATCACGCCGCGTGGAGTTGGAGGATTGCTGTGGAGCGTGTAGCCAAGAAGCTCACCAGTTCAATACCTCGAAGGAATTACCTGGTGGGGTGCAGAAGCCGACCAAGCGACTCGCATGCCAGCCCTCTGGAGATCACATGGCTCGGCATGGCAGAGAGGTTTCTCCACCTGTCGTGGACTGTCACATGCATCTGGCAAGCTGCCCGCACCTACAACAGCTTGTCGCGTAGGACGTAATTGTGGTCAGGGTTATCGCGTTCTGTTGCATGCTCATACGTTTCCCGCTCTTCAATCTCTTTGGTCTTTTGCTCGTTGTTTGGGCATATCTGCGAGAGCTCCAGGTACTTCATCGCCGTCCAGGTCTGCAGATATGGCACAATCCGAGGAAGTCTTTGTGGGGTCGATCGACCAGGGGACAACGAGCTCACGCTTCCTCATCTTCGACAAGCAGGGCGAGCCTGTAGCAGTGCATCAGGAGGAGTTTCGCCAGATATACCCCAACCCTGGGTACGTCTAGCCAAATCTCCCTAAGTAGCCTCCAACTAACAACGCGAAGCTGGCACGAGCATGACCCGAATGAGATCGTCACGTCCGTGGAGAACTGCATTGAAGGCGCTCTCAAGATCTTCGAGAAGGACGGGCACAAGAAGGAGAGCATCAAAGCTGTTGGCATCACCAACCAACGCGAGACAACAGTATGCTGGGACATCAAGTCGGGAGAGCCTTTGTACAATGCTATAGTCTGGACAGACACCAGAACAGCTGCGCTAGCACGAGAGCTGAAGGCACGGGAAGGTAGCGACAAGCTCCAAGATATTTGTGGCCTGCCTATCTCGACATATCCTTCTGTGACTAAACTGCTATGGCTTCTGCGGAATGAGGAGAAAGTTCGCAAGGCCTACGAAGCTGGCAACCTTGCGTTCGGCACGATCGACGCATGGCTAATCTACAGGCTGAATGGAGGTCCCAAGAACAATGTCTTCGTCTCAGATCCAACAAATGCTAGCCGGACCATGTTCATGGACATACACTCGCTTAAATACAGCGACAAGACCATCGACTTCTTCTCGTACGAGTTCGATCTACGGAAAGTCCATATGCCTGAGATTGTGCGATCAGCAGATCAAAAAGCATTCGGGAAGCTCACGTCAGGTGTGCTGAGTGGGTTCCCGATCACAGGATGCTTGGGCGACCAATCTGCCGCGCTTGTCGGGCAGAAGGGCTTTGAGCCCGGGCATGCAAAGAACACTTACGGCACCGGCTGCTTCTTGCTGTATAATGTCGGGACCAAGCCTGTCATCTCGACGCATGGCTTGCTCGCGACAGTAGCGTACAACTTCGACGGCAAGCCGGTGTATGCACTCGAAGGCAGTATAGCAGTGGCTGGGTCAGGCGTGAAGTTCCTCATGAACAATCTTGGCTTCAGCAGTCAATCGCACAAGATCAGCGAGCTTGCGGAGACGGTGAAGGACAATGGCGGACTTGTGTTCGTGACAGCCTTTAGTGGACTTTTCGCACCATACTGGATCGACGATGCTCAGGGTACTATGTGTAGGTTCTTTCCCGTTGTCCCTGAGATGTGACGATACTGACCTCTCTACAGTCGGACTTTCCCACCACACCGAGCGCGGCCACATTGCCCGAGCAACTCTAGAAGCAGTCTGCTACCAAACAAAGGCCATCCTCGACGCAATGGAGAAAGACAGCGGTCACAAGCTTTCCGAACTCCGCGTCGACGGCGGTATGAGCAACTCAGAACTCTGCATGCAGACACAAGCAGACCTCGTCTCAATCCCAATCGTCCGTCCGAAGATGCGAGAAACGACAGCACTAGGCGCAGCAATTGCAGCAGGGTTTGCATCAGGGGTGTGGAAGACCTTCGATGAGCTGAAGGAGGTGAACACCGCTGGACAGACGACGTTCCAACCGAAGATGAGAGCCAAGGACAGCGCGAAGATGTTCAAGAAGTGGGAGCGGGCTGTGAGTATGTGTAAGGGTTGGGTCGCGGAGGAGGAAAAGGAGGAGGGAGATGATGAGGCTGCGAAGGAGCTAGGGGAAGAGTCGAAGAAGGAGGGTCGGGTAGCTGCTAGCTTGTAGTCAGAATATCGCGTCTGAAATTCTCTGTGGAGTGCCACGATGTTCTCACTGTCCAGCTGCTGTTCGGCTCGTACTCCGTTTGCGCGTAGCAGAGCACAGACGCATTACCATAGTGTACTTCATTTGCAGGTATCCAGATATGTTGCTCGCGCACCTTCACTGCAGATCGACACTCACTCGGCGCGAGTACAGTCGCTCTCAGAACGCGTGATCGAGGATGTCGCACTCCGTCGAGAGCCCTCAGATCATCAGTGTCACCACAGTACTCTCCCTCGCTTCAACCCTCGCCATCCTTCTCGTCGGCTACCTTTCCTCCCTACGCTTCCTCCCTGCGTCATCATCTGCAAAAACTCGCTTTCTCTTCGTCTGGCACGCAACGGATGCACTTATTCACTTCATCCTTGAAGGCAGCTACCTTTACAACTGCTTCTTCAGCTCCGCGCCCCTCCTCGAGGGCAAAGCACAGGGTTCAGAGTTCCTCCCAGCTGGCGTGTCATTCCTCGGCGACCACACGAGACTATACGGAGCGAATTATGGCACTTCCCCCTTCAGTGCCCTGTGGAGGGAGTATGCCCGCGCAGATAAGAGATGGGGAGGAAGTGACTTGACGGTCATCTCATTGGAGCTCTTGACGGTCTTTGTGGCTGGACCCATGGCTGTCTGGATATGCTACGGCATCGCGAAGAAGAGAGCGGATACTTCATTCTGGATGATCGTGCTAGCTACTGGGGAGCTGTATGGAGGGTGGATGACTTTTGCGCCCGAATGGCTGAGTGGGAGCCCGAATTTGAGTACGGATGTGTGGATGTATATATGGGTCTATCTGTTCTTCTTCAATACTATCTGGGTGTGGATTCCGTTGTGGGTACTATATGATTCTCATGGGACGATCACTATGGCTCTGGCGCAGAAGAACACAGCGGAAGATGGTAGGAAGGCAAGATGAACACGCTGCCGAATCCTAGGATGGGCGCAATATTGCTGCTAGATTTCATCTGAGACTCTCGTCTCTTGAATGTGTCACTGTCGCAGAGTGCACTCTGAGAATCGCCTCATGATCCCGAAAGGAGCATGCCTTGCAGAAACCAGATCTACGTACCCACAGCGCAAAGTACTCGGAATCATGCAGCTGGAATTTCTTACCCGCACCGGCTACTTCAACCAAACCACCCAGCCGCTGCCATCGGCAAAAGGTCAGGGCGAAGCCGCTGCGGTTTTTTCGACTTGTGCCGACTTCACCAAGGGCATTGACAGCGGGGATTTCAGCCTCAGCGTCCCTGCGCTTGCGCGCTGAGCGGAGCCAACAAGCGTGCCATACTCGAGCTCGCCACGCGCATTTGGGGCCACCGCTTCGAGACAGTGAAGCCAGGCGGAAAGCTGCTCACCGAATTCCAGGTGCTAGGTCGGTATTTGTACCTTGCACTGACTCCGAGCTTTGAAGACGAAGTGAACCTCGTGAAGCTGCGGCCAGAAAATCAAGAAAGGGGGGGGGGGTTTGAAGGCATATCAAGACGAGACATTGATCACGCTAGACGACCTCGAGTACAACGATCTCGTCGAGCGATTTCCTGTAACGCTCGACGACGGGACGAAAGTCAGAGTCACCGACTTCGCTGGGGAGAACGTGCCCCATAAACCACGCGCAACGGGCGTCTTTGTGAGCCCAACCCAATCACTCCAGAAAGAATCAACAACTCAGAAGGCAGCGGACGACAAAGTCACCTCAGATTCCACGGGAGCTCCCAGTGCCCCAGGAGTGACGACCAGCAAAGACTCAGACCTGCTTCCCGCGCCACAAGCGGACGCGGCCAACGAGCTCACAAGCGAATTGCAGCAGGAGAGGGTGGCATCAATATCAGATTCCCTCTCTACCGCTTACTTGGCCAAGAAGTTCGACCTTCCGCGCGTTCTCCTAGAAGTCCTCCACCGCTCCACTACCCGCACTACCAGTGTCAGCTCCAACGAGGAGCTTCGTGTTGAAGACACCATTGATACCCCAAACCAAGTCGAGGCAGATCTCGAACTATCACCGGCCACGGTGAAAGTGGAGAAAGAGAATATTACAGGAGAGAGTGTACCGCTAGTCGCGCGACGTCGATACGTGCCTCCGCGTCTCTGAAATGTCTGGACGTGGTAAGCGCTGGTATCGGCTCGTCCGCGATCGTCAGACGGTATTTGGTTGCAAAACTTTCCGCCGGCCAATGTGAAGCTGACGGACAACGACCTATGACAGGAACTTTGGCTCATCTGGGAAGCTGAGCCCAGTCTTCCGGATGCCGCAGAGGCAGAAACTTCACCGGCGGATATTCGTAGCGATGGCATACCCATCAGCCAGCGGATCCCAGCTGCCCCACCTGCCATCGAAATAGAACGAGAATGGGGAGCTGAAGTATGTTGATTCCCGCGACTGCTTCGCCCTCATTGGCGGCGAATATGCTCAACATGTCGACGACGACGTTCGTGCCGCCCGAGATTTGCGCCGCCTTGGCGGATGCTTTCCATCCGGGCGAAGTACAGAGCACGCTCATCGATAACGAAGGAGTGAAATATATCGACGAGACGCGTGGGGAGCCGGAGAGCTTGTGCATGTATTGTGTCGTTGGTAATGCGCTGACGATTCAGCCCGAGAATGACGACCCTTTGGCTTTCAACGAGACACGAGCGGTTGGACTTTAACTTTTACTCCAGCGCTAAGAGAGTGAGCGGCCGCTTGGTGAGTGTTCTTTAGACGCCCGTCTTCCGAGTGAGCGTTGCGAGCAGAAAGTGTTCAGGCGCGAGCCTGCTAAGTGAGCGAGCTCGATCTCGAACACCACGCTGAAGGTCGTCTCTACGACAGCGATATGCGATGGGAGTATACAACTCGCCCACGCCGTGCTAACAGCGACGTTCGGTTCAACTATCACAAAACAACTTGAAGTGTTCGTTTGATCGTCTTTATCAATTTTTGGGAATTTCAAGAGTAATTTCGACGTCGTGTGCGGCTTGAACTGAATCGAGCCCAACAGACTGGGTGGCTGCCATCATGCTGAGATGTTCTAGTTAAATGATCAATGCTGTCGGGCTGGATGAATATGAAGTCGTTCCTAGACCTCGTCGTGTATGCGCAAGTCACGAATTTCGAAATCGATGTCCGAGACTGATCTGTCGTGGCTTGACGACTATGGCCTTTGTTCCCAGTCAATCGCGTCCTGGAGCCGAATATCTCGGGCGAGTTCTCGTGAATGCCACTATGAATGCTTCTCACGCAATCTGGGACCAAGACGGAGCTTCGCTCAGCGCAGCTGCTGCAGGGATGCGCCGCCCTGCTACGTTGGCGAGAAGCGCAGGTCTTACGAGCAACTAGACCGTCGCACATTGTCTCTCAGCGACCGTGTGTGCCCGCTGCCGCAACACTGAGCGTGCTTGTAGATGCATAGGGCTGTGGTAGACCTCCCCTAAGCGAGATTGATGGCAAGCCGATGGCATGCTCTCGCCCTTGTCGCAAGTTGATACCGTACAGCGGCTGAGCTCCATGGAGTGTGATCGTGCTAGAGCTCTACTTGTGTGATGGAGTCGAGGATTGCTCGATCGTGCCTTTCTCGCAGACTCTCGGTTACTGCCCTATTCGCCTTGGCAGGCACCGATATGACTTGGCATTGTCGACTTGCAGCAATTGCGTCAGCGGGGTAGCTTCACTTCACTCAGACAATCGTCTTCCAAGTTTCGCCTGTGCAATCAGGGGCGTTGCAGATTGCTACACACGACAGTCGTGTCCAAAATGTGCGGTACACGACGCCCTTGCAGAGATTCGATCGATGCTCACCGCCGCTCAGATTGCTCTCGCGTGCCAGGATCCGGTCGATGGACTGAGCTACCACACCCCGCTCGCACTACTACAGGCTATGCCCGCTTTTGCGCGTCCGCAGTCAAGCTCATGTGGGTTCTAGGCTAGGTCGAAGGCAAAAGCAGGGCAGCTCAGGCGAGCCCAGCACTCTACGCATAGTAGCTACGCATGTGATCTTCAGCTGAAATGCCCCTTCGGCGTGACATTACTAGGACCCGATACGCACGTGGCGGTAGGCTAGCAACTTGATATGCCCTAGACTGGCTGTCGTAAGCTGGGAGCAAGCGCTGGTAGGTGACGTGACGCCATTGCCCATGGCCGTGTAACGTGGCCTGAAACCTGGCCGAGAGCAAATCCGTAGCTCCTACTCTCGTAAGCTCCCTTTCCCTCCTCCTTCCTATTCTCGATACTCACTCGATAATATCTTCTGCGAAGAAAACTCACTTCCAAACCCACATCAACACCTATCATCATGTCTTACAATGACAACAACGATTCTTACGGTAGCTAACTCGCCATACCCAGCTGCTATTGGCTGCGCAGCAGCTTATCATGTACATATGTAGGTTCTTCCGGCCGCCAAGGAGGTAACGATACCTTTGGCTCCGACAACACCTCCAGCGTAGGTCTTCGAACAATCCTCATTGGCGAGCCAAGCTTGTGCTTATCAGTCTGCAGACGGGCGATCGCGTTCGTGATGGTGCGGAGCGTCTCACCGGCTCCGGTCGTGACAACGACTCCTACGGCGGTAGCTCAGGTAATGGAGGGCTGAGCGGCCGTGGCAACGATGACAGTGGCCTTGGCAGCGATTCGTATGGGTCGAACACTGGCACCTCCGGACGTGGGGACAACAGCTACGGCTCGTCTCGCGACAATGACGACTCCTCGTTCGGCGGCTCGGGTGCTGGTGGCCACTCGGGTAACGACAGCTACGGTAGTAGTGGCATCAGTGGCGGCTCGTCAGGACTAGGTAGTGGCCGCGACAATACCTCTTCGGGCTACGGTTCGACTGGAACTTCTGGCCTTGGAGGTACCTCAGGAGGCGACTCCTACAGTTCGGGCCGTGACACGAGCGACAGCAGCTACGGGCGCGACACCACGAGCTCTGGCCTTGGCAGTGGGCGGGACAACGATTTGAGCTCCTCGGGCCGCACTGGAGGGCTTGGATCCGACAATGTAAGTCCCCTACCGTCTTTGAAGCTTACCTGTACTTCCCTACCTTCTTCTAACGTCAATCGCTACTTGCTTGGCTGTTTCATCTTCGTCAAAGAATCTTGCTAACTATGGCCGGCTACGGCAACAAGACCTCATCCTCAGGCTTCGGTGGTGACAGCGACTCCAACACTCGCTTCGGTACTTCCGACAACACCGACTCCTACAGCGGTGGTACGGGTGTGGGTTCAGGTACTACTAGCGGAGCCGGGTGAGTATTGGGAGACAGATGAACCAAGGAGATACATACTGACCGTGTCCAGCTTCGGCAACAAGACCAACGAGTCGAGTAACATCGACTCTTCTGACACTCGATTCGGTACCGGGAGCAACACCGGCGCATATTCCGGTGCTGATTCGAGCTCTTATGGCTCAGGCGCAACGGGAGGAGCCGGGTTAGTCTGAGCGATCAACTACTTTCTTGCTCACCAATACTGACAATGCGTACGCAGCTTTGGCAACAAGTCGAGCGACCACGACAGCAAAGACAAAAAGAGTGACTCCACCATGGGTAAGCTGATGGAGAAGGCTGGCGGCATGCTCAAGAACGAGAAGATCGCCGACCAGGGCCGCGAGAAGCGTGAGCAGGCTGGCTACGGTCAGGGCAGCTCCGACAACTACTAGACACTAGACTGAGTGTCAAAATGTGACCAGACTGCTTGGGAAGCCCATGACAGACAAGATGAGACCCCTCCATACGGAGCTGGCAAAACGGAATGAAGTGCTGACGGCCGTACACTTCCACTTGTCCATGTGCCGCGATGCGACCAGCGTTCCTATCAGCGCGACTAAATCATTGGCTTCGTCCCTACCCACTGCGTTAAAAGACAGACTCAATCTAGGAGGGTCTGTTCCAAGTGTTGCATTCGACCTCGACAGGTGGTCATGTGTTAACGTCGCCATAGTGAGCGTTTCAATGGAAGCACTTCCGCAACTGCAATGTCCAGTCTGTCGCATTCCACGTTCCACGTGAGTTGTGGCTCATGTTGGCGCAAGTGAATACCAGCACCAGTTGTATTGTGGTTTGCACATGCGCCAGAGCATTTAATTTCCTCCCTGCGCAGCGCTCGAGCCTCAACTATTGAGTATATATTACATGCCACCCCGCATTCCCCAATCGACATCCCTCGTGGCGCAATTGGCTAGCGCGTTTGACTGTTAGGAGTTCGACTCCAAGCCATCAGGAGGTTGGTGGTTCAAGCCCACCCGAGGGAGCCAAAATCGTTTTGCGATTTCTGTTGCACGCGGTTATGCTGAGCCACTTGACTGCTGCCAGACAGTTTACGAACGTGAGGCCAGTCCACATCATCGCGCTGAGTGCAAATACGCCAAACCTTTTGAGGAAATGTCCATCTGGTGAACATATGCGCAGAATGATTTATGCGTTGTTGGGAAGAGGTTTGGCTTACCGATAGGATGCGTTGGTACGATGATCTCCTACACTCACGCAATATGGAGTCCCGCCCTCAGTACGCAGAACAGCTCGAGCGTCACCACTGAACAACGTCGACTGGACGAGTCTGGCGCGTGACTATTCATACGCTTCCGTAGGAAGGCCATTGTCGACCTGCTTGATAGGCCACGGCAACGATATGTAGTCGCTCTCGATAACACCATGGCTACACACGCGTTGTCATGGCGCAGAATACATTGCCGCTCTCATCTTCCAGGGCCACTCGAGCGTCGCTGAAGGAGGCTGACTCGAACTGAATGGATTGGTGTCCGTTCATGAGATGCCAGAGCAGGGCCGCCTTCAATCACGTAAGCGCCCAAAGAAACGAGCTAATCACGGCGATATTGACCAAATCGATACATTGCTGTCTCCCACGCTAGCAGCATTGGCCGATCTTCATCAACACAGTCCTGAATGCGGCAACTTCCTCGCTCGCTGCGATTGCTGAGTATCTCGAGCAAAGCCGCCTTGGACCATCGACGTGGCACTCCCCACGTTGAGTGTAAGTACCTCTGTTTCTGTAGTCTGAGCACACTTTCAGTAGCAGCATGCTATTAACAGGGCGCCTATACACCTTCTTGTGACGACCAACATGTATTCGATACTGTCGAGATCACTGTCGTTCTAATGTGCGTTCACGTCGGCCGAGTCGAGGTGAACAGACACTCGTGGTGCAGACGAAGATAGCACAGGACGCTTTAGACCCATCGGGAGAGCGCAGGTAGCACTCTCGTGCGATGCGAGAGTTGATCAATTTCTTCTGTCGCTCGCTCTGAGTAGCATGCCACCCTATAATTCAAGGATGCATGGTAGAGAAGTCAAGTCTCCCCTGAATTGTCATCTGACTAGGTTCACCCCGCAACGAGGTGGAGAAAAGACGGGAAGGCACGAAGCCACTTTGCGGAGAAGGTTGCCATGCGACTTCAACCAGACCAACCACCTTGATCTTCACCCGCACGAACTTCTTCATTGAGCCAGTGCCTTCCAGGCTAGATCGCTCATCATGTGGCTAGCAGCGCGCAAATGTCACCATTTTTGGCGCTTGGGATGCGCGTTGTCACTTCAGCACTACAGCGGACATGCAGATACCACTGCATGTCCGTAGGCCGAGGGAGCAGTGGTAATATTGGATCGACTTGACCGTTGACGGCTGACACGGCTGGAAGGTATAAGATCTTGCCACCGCGTTTCCCATGTCTTGATCACTCCTCTAGCAGACCTTCTCATTCTCAGCATCAACATGCGGTCCGCGATTGCATTTCTCGCCGGCTTCGCGCTCGCTTCCGGCGTTGTCGCCCAGCATGGACACGTTGACATCCCAGAGATTGACCGCTATGTCCATTCTATGCTTGACAAGTACAATAAGTACACCAAGTATCCGGGACCCTCGCCCACATACTGGCAACACCCATCACCCAGGCCAACGAAGCCAGTGCCGAAACCACCAGTCGACAAGTGTTCGTTCTGGATGGAGAACATCAAGCACCAAGGCGTCGCCGCATTCAATCCGTCGCCGTCGACGTATCAGGTCTTCCGAAATGTCAAGGATTTTGGTGCCCAGGGTGATGGTGTGACTGACGATACTGCGGCGATCAACAACGCTATCTCCAGCGGAGGGCGCTGCGGTCCTCAGACATGTGGTCCGGGTACCACAACTACCTCGCCGGCCGTTGTCTACTTCCCCAGTGGTACATATGTGGGTGTCAAGTCGGACCATGACCCATCTCATCGATACTGACTCCTCCAAGATGGTTAACGCTAGCATCATCGACTATTACTACACCCAGATCATTGGCAACCCGAACTGCCTGCCAGTCATTCGGGCTTTCGCGACGTTCACCGGCGGGTTGGGTGTCATAGACGGGAATCAATATGGCGCCCATGGCTTGGGCTGGGGAGTATGTTGCTTCAGTGGTGTCACAGACTGCACGAAGCGGTGTTGCTTACTTGAACTCAGTCCACCAACACCTTTTGGCGACAGATTAGAAACTTCGTCATCGACATGACGCTGGTGCCGGCTTCGAGCGCGATCACGGGTGCGTAAATGCTGTCTTCTACCTTCTTGAGTAGAGGCTCTCCGGGGCCTTTGTCACAGACAACTGATCTGGAAACGAATACGGTCTCGAGAGACTGCAAGAAGCTGACTGGTGTCACAGGCATACACTGGCCAACCGCACAAGCTACCAGTCTCCAGAATATCGTCTTCAACATGTCTCAAGAAGGTGGAACTCAACACCAAGGCTTCTTCATTGAGGAAGGCTCCGGCGGCTTTATGAACGACTTGACGTTTTACGGCGGACTCAATGCCATCACCTTTGGCAATCAGCAGTTCACTGTCCGCAATCTCACGTTCTATAATGCTGTCACTGCGATCAATCAGATTTGGGACTGGGGAATGACTTACTACGGCATCACCATCAATAACTGCTCTGTTGGCCTGAACATGGCTGCTGGCGGCCCCACTGCGCAGAGTGTTGGTTCGATGACCTTCTTTGACAGCTCCATCACTAACACACCAATTGGCATCATCACTGCCCATGACGCCACTTCTCAGCCGCTCACTGCAGGTAGCTTGATTGTCGAGAACGTCGCTCTTAAAAATGTACCCATCGCCATCCAAGGACCTGGGGCAACAACGGCTTTGGCAGGTACGACCGGGCAGACGACAATCACTGGATGGGGTGAAGGCCACTCTTACACGCCCAATGGCCCGGTCAACTTCGAAGGCCCCATTGTTCCAAACAATAGACCAGCCAATCTGTTAGCGGGCAACCGGTACTACGCTCGATCAAAGCCTCAGTACCAAAACTACCCGGTTTCCAGCTTCGTGAGCGCTCGTACTTCCGGTGCCACAGGTAATGGTCACACAGATGACACCGCAGCCCTGCAGCGCGCGATCTACGCCGCCCGAGCGCAGAACAAAGTGCTGTACGTCGACCACGGCGACTATCTGGTTACATCAACGATCTACGTTCCATCTGGATCCAAGATCGTTGGAGAGTCATACTCGGTCATTCTCAGCAGCGGCAGCTTCTTCAACAACGTCAACAAACCACAACCTGTTGTTCAGATTGGCAAGAACGGGGAATCTGGCAGTATCGAGTGGAGTGATATGATTGTTTCTACACAAGGCCAACAACGAGGCGCGGTACTCTTCGAGTACAACCTGCGAGCTTCATCGTCCTCCCCGTCCGGTATATGGGATGTCCACTCCAGGATTGGAGGCTTCGCTGGCTCAAATCTTGGCCTTGCAGAATGCCCCAAGACTCCAACAGTCAATGTAACCTCCGCAAACCTCAACCAGAACTGCATAGCCGCCTTCATGCACTTTCACGTGACCAAGCAATCGAGCGGCCTGTATCTCGAGAACGTCTGGCTCTGGACAGCAGACCACGACGTCGAGGATCCAGCCCTAACGCAGATAACTGTCTACACGGGACGTGGCATGCTCGTCGAGTCCAGCGGTCCTGTCTGGCTCGTTGGCACTGCAGTCGAGCATAACGTTCTATACGAATATCAATTTGTCAAAGCATCGAACGTCTTTGGCGGGCAAATGCAGATCGAGACCGCGTATTACCAATCAAACCCGCCAGCGCCAATTCCCTTCCCTTACGTCGCTTCGTTGAACGACCCGCAATTCACCGTCGCTACGATTACTGCAGACGGCTACGTCATTCCTGCTTCCGAAGGCTGGGGCTTGCGTATTGTGGACAGCTCAAATCTGCTTTTCTACGGTGTCGGCTTGTACAGCTTCTTCAACAACTACAGCACTGCGTGCTCGAACCAAGGTGCCGGAGAGACTTGCCAGAATCATATCTTCGGCTTGGAAGGCAGGAACTCTGCGATCTCGCTTTACAACCTGAACACTGTTGGAACGCACTATCAAATAACTATCGATGGCAAGGAAGTAGCGTATTATGCCGACAACGCCAATGGGTTCATCAGTACGGTGGCGCTGTTTAGAAATGCTTGATCAGTTCACGACGCGGTCTGACATGATCGACGATGAGCTCCAAGACTTCACAGGAGAAGAGGGAATGCATATAGTCGTAGTATCATAGTTCCGCAAATATATGCAATGCATCTGAACCCTGCGACCAGGAGCTGTGTTGTGATTAGGTCTGGGTTCGTCGCGTGTCACAATCGTCGTCGGCGTTGCTTTCAATGGCTCGTAGGACAGGAACATTGCTGGACAGTTGCGTAGGCACACGAATGACAGAAGAAGCGGACCACTCGAGGTTTTCAACACCAGTGACACTGCTATTGTATGGTACAGTGCGAGAACGAATGGCCGGGGATGCGGCCGAGGAGAATTCCCTTAGGGGGCAACACTCTCTACGCTAGCGTAGGTATCGATGTACTATCATGGTACTATGTATTGTAGCATTGTCTATTGCCAGAGGTCGATATGAGAGCGCTGCTTCTCTTGTCGCTCGCGTGAATGTTAGATGCGTTGATGATACGCGCCCATAATGAGGTAAGCGGCGACCGAGTCATCACACTTGACCTCGGTAAAGTCGCATCCTTCGTTCCCTAACTGAAGTGTGTGCTTCTCATGGGCAGTAACTACTTTGGCTTGCTGGATAGTGGTCAGAGCAATAGCAACAGCGTCCTTTTTGATGAAGCGATCGAGAGCAATGCAAAAAGCTTCGTCCCCAGGACATAGTGCACTGCGGGACATGCACCACAACGATGCGGCTGAGCTCCGCAGTCACAGACTACCTAGATGCTGAATGAGGCCTTGAACGTATTTCGCGGTACTACGGCATTAACGCACACAAGCCACTTGATAGACAATGCTCATCGAGATGGCCCCGAAGCCGCTATCGTGCAGGCGGACGGCTCAACGCCATGGCAAATGTATGCACTGCATGATGCATCACACGTGGCGTCTTCGATCCACACAGGCACATCGCTTGAGCGCACCAAGGAAGTAACTGTCAGCTCTGGCGCGGCGCTGGTATAGAAATGACGGCTGGCCGTGCAGGTTCACGGGATGCTATGCGGCTGCGAGCATGGCTCGTTACTCTCTCTAGCAGGCCATTGCTGCAGCCGTTTGCGCAACGGCTCGTAAAGTCGCCGTGGAACACTAGGAGCTTTATCGAGAAAGTCACCATCAGCACATATGCCAGGCCCCGACATAGCACATGGTTGGGTCAGCTCTCCAGATGGACGCGGAACTTTGGATGTTCTATGGTCTTGCACCATCACAATCGTACTTTGCTCATGGTCGGTACCATGCCTCAACATACCGCGTCGAGGAAATGGCTACTGGAAGAATCTCGGCCACAAATGTATCTGGGTCGTATTCACCATCGTGTTCCCCAAGGTTATAACCGCATTGGCTGCTGAGCAGTGGTCGTCCGCACGTCAATCCGTGGCAGACTTCAAGAAGTCTCGATTTGTCCAGCAGAATTGCATATGGTCGATCATGCATGCTTTCTTTGCCGACATGGGCGGTTTCGTGCTGCGAGAGCCATCTCCCAATGCCTCCTTGGCCCCTCGCTTCAAGGACATTCCCATAGATGCTGTCCAAATCTTGTGGCTCGCTGAGAAGGGCCACGTACACTGGCCAGACATCTCCGAGGAGCAGATTCGCGACAAAAACAAAGCCGATGGCTTCGCACGCCTCTTGACAGTGATCCAGATCGTATGGTTCGGAATCTCTTGCCTGGGCCACGCCGCTCAGCGACTGCCTATCTCGTGTTTAGAGCTCGGAACCATCGCTTACGTTTTCTGTACCATACCGACCTTTCTCTTCTGGTCCAACAAGCCATTGGACGCCGAGACAGTGGAGATCATTCACGCTACTACCTCCATGGCTGACATTCTTGCGCAGAGCGATTCCAAAGAAGCCACCCTATACAACTTCACACCACTGGACTTTATCAACCCACCGCAGGGGCTTAGCCTGCTGTCGCTCTTTTGGGACGGCTTTGGCTACCCTTTTCTGCAGAGAACTAATGACAAGCGCCCTGCCGCGACACTCCCAAACAGAAAGGCTACACCACCACGAGGCCTTAGTGCACTGGAGCTGGCTGTTGGAGCGTTCATCGGCCTGGGGTACACTGGGATCCACATCATTCGCTGGAACTTCCACTTTCCTACCGATGTCGAGCTGCTGCTTTGGCGCATATCTGGCTGCATCATCGTTGGCATGGTCGTTGTGTATCCGGTCGTACTGGCAGTCATCACCTTTGGGTTTAAGAAGATCGCAAAAGCCTTGTATGGCATCGATGCTAATGTACCCAGCGACCTCCGGAATCCTGTGCCAGCATCCGCACAGACCGCAGTGTTCGCAATAGCATCGGTGTTGTATACAACCGCCAGGCTGTATATCATCATCGAAGCCTTCACCAGCTTGCGAGCACAGCCGATGGGTGTTTACATGACTGTTGAGTGGAACAACTTCCTGCCACATTTCTAGCTGGCCTCGGCAACGTTCGCTTTCGAAAGTATCGAGCATGATGTTCCATGGCAGACTGGTCGAGTAAGTTCCTCGCGCGTTAAAGATGTCTAGTTCTCGCCGATATGCTTATGGTACATGTACGGGCGTCCACATCGTCTTGGTTGTGAGCCTCTCAGACCTTGTGTAGACGATAGGCTTCCGCTACAAGTGCGACATGGCCCTTACCAGCACATTGGGCCCTCTCTTGAGCAATGCCACATCCCTGTCACCCGCCCAGCTTTGCGACAGACCGGCCTGGTTTCGAGCTGCTATGTAATAGTCACTCATCACGAAATCTTTACGATGGAAAAATGGGATGGCGGCTGGCACGGGACCACGAAGCTTCGAAAGATGTCGACTGAAGTGCTCCCACTGCATGTTCGAGAGACGATTTCGCCAAAACGCTTAGTTATACATAGCGACGATTTCTATCTTGGTTTCTTACATGACCGCCGCGCTACCAGGGCATGACAGATACAAGTCCCGAGGTCTCAATGTTGAACACTCAAGACACGTGGATCCGAGTGGCTGCAATACTTCTCCGCGGTGTTGCGACGACGAAACTGGCACTCGGGACTTGCCGATCATAGCATAGGAACCCTCGGACTCTTGAGAGGCAGGAGCTACTACCACAGCGAAGCCAGCGTTCGGATGAGCGGCCAGTAGGCGTGTGTAGGCGGTCTACGTTCCGGTGAAAGTCCAGCTTTGCCAGCGATGAAGGGTTCGTAGCATGCAATGAGTGCATGTAATATATGCGCTGCGCAGCAAAGCGGCTACATCTATGAACTGCAGCTTATAGACCTGCAGGCATGCACTACTGCAGGTCCCAGTAGACGAGCTCGAGGTGCTGCGCGCGTCATGTGTTACTTCGCAGCCGTCTGGACTGCGTCTTCGGGCAGCTGTTGTATGTAGAGCGATAAAGGTACGTTGTACTGTACGATGTAGAGAACAAAGACTAGGCTTGGCAAAGCTGCGCGTGCACTTGCTATTCGCGGTTCGGTACGTGGAAGAAGTAGAAGTTCCGCCACTCACCACGTGCCCGTGGTGCAATTCCACCCCAAAGCCACGTCAAACTCTCCCATCGCATCCGGCAGGAGACAGATCGTACCTTGCGCCACTTGTCGATCTGGAGAAGGCAAGAGACAGACAGCACTGCCGTGGCGCGTGATCTCGGTACCCGGATCCCCGACTCTCCTCCCCCATCCATCGTACCCGAGGTGAACCGATCTCAATTGCCTCGAAGCAGGCCGGAGGCATCAGCTCCGGTAGTCGTCACCGCACCGACTCGCAACACGAAACACTCATGCCGCCAGATGCCATCAATTTAGCCATCTGCCCCACCACGCGCATTCAGGCGCTACGCCATAGGAC
>JAVRRP010000479.1:0-17701 GCA_036872775.1 Oleoguttula sp. CCFEE 5521 | reverse complement strand
CTTTTAGCTGGATTTCGCGGTGTTTCTCTAGGGCTTCTTGGCGGATGAAGGCGGTCATTTTCTTTAGCTCTGAGGAGACTTGGGAGTCGGAGAGGGCGTGTTGTTGGGACATCGTTGCGGTGGTGGATTGGGTGTCAGCGGGAGGATGTGGGGGCCGAGACGGCTATGAGAGTAATGGGGTAGAGTGCTGGGAGTGCTGGTGGTGTTGTACGGGTGGTATGCAGGTGGTGCCTGGATTGGAGTCGCTGATGTCAATGGGAGCTTGCAGCTGTCAAGCTTGGCTTGCTTTTGGGGTGTCTCGTTACGTGATATGCCTCCGGGGCAGACCAAGCGACGTTATGGAGGGTGCATGACCGGATGCGGTCAACGTCGTCACCGACAACTCATGGTCGTCAGGTAGCTGAAGCGAGAAGTCCAAGCGGCGTTCACGTGAACACGACTGTGGCCATTCAGCGGTCAGCGCAACCAAGTCGCTCTTCAATCGCTCTTGCTACACTCAATTGCGCATCTCTCGTCGCTCTTTCCACTGCCACACGGAACTCCGCTCGCCATACCTTATACACGCCAAGGCGCAACCACCATGGCCCCAACACTACAATAGCCATACCTTACACCCTACCCTTCCTCCACCACCTCCGCGCTCTCGAGCGTCCTCCGCCCTCAACCATGGCCTCCAGCGAATGGGGCGCCGGCTCCACCGTAGCCCTCGGCATCGTCGTCGGCCTGCTCTCCACAGCAATCCAATCCATCGGACTAACCCTCCAGCGCAAATCCCACATGCTGGAAGACTCCAACCCACACGTCCCCTCCCGGCGCGCACCCTTCCGCCGTCGTCGCTGGCAGATAGGCATGTTCCTGTTCCTCATAGCGAATATAGTCGGTTCCACGATCCAGATCACGACGTTACCGCTGCCGCTCTTGAGTACGCTGCAGGCGTCGGGGTTGGTATTCAACAGCATTATGGCGAGCTTGATTTTGAAGGAGCAGTGGACTTGGAGGACTGTGGTGGGGACTGTGCTTGTGGCGGGGGGCGCGGTGCTGATTAGTCTGTTCTCTGCGCTGCCGGAGCCGAGTCATAATTTGGGGCAGTTGTTGGAGTTGCTGAGGCAGAGAGGGTTTTTGGTGTGGTTTGTGTTGTCGCTGGTGTTCGTGCTGGCGGTGTTGGTCGTGGACTTCTCACTGAGGCATGTGTTGGCTGTGCATCGGAGGGAGTCGCCGAGGATATTGCTCATACGAGGGATGGCGTATGGAATGCTGTCAGGGATACTATCGGCGCATGCGTTGCTGCTGGCAAAGAGTGCGGTGGAGTTGATTGTGAGGAGTCTGGCGGACAAGAACAATCAGTTCCGACACTACCAAAGCTGGATGTTGGTACTGGCCTTCTTGGTTCTTGCACTGACACAGCTGTACTACCTTCACCTCGGACTGAAACTGGTCTCGACGAGCGTGCTTTATCCGTTCGTCTTCTGTATCTACAATCTAGTCGCGATCCTGGACGGACTGATTTACTTCCGACAAATGGACACGCTGCCACCTCTCCACGCAGGTCTAATTGGCGTGGGCACTGTCATTCTGCTCTCCGGCGTGCTAGCGCTCAGCTGGCGTCTCGATGACACACCTACGGACGACGAGACATCCGATACCGGTCACTACAAGCACCAGATGGGCAAGTCCGAGATCCCTCAAACAGTGCTAGCACCTGGGATGGGTTTCGTAGGCGAGCCGTCCGAGTCAGATGGCACCAGCTCCGCAGCTTTGACAGACGAAGAGACTGCGGTCGAAGACATCGCAAGCGAACGTAGTCCACTTCTGCCCGCTGTAGGACGGCGCCACGGCTCCACTACAAGCGCGCAGTCTCACGGCCATTGCAGACGGAAACGTGCCTCTACCCTAAAAGACATTCTGCACATGTGGGAAGAGGACGAGGATGCGGACGACATTCTGCCAGCCTACGGCGCATTGCCATCACGGCCACTCTCTGCTGGGGGGTCTCGACGTCGACAGTCTGGGGCAGACGTGCTGGACCGAGCTGAGGATGCTGGAGACGAGAGTAGTCTGCCTGACGGCTTCGCAAGAGCGGAGACTATGCCTGTTGGACGGAAGAGGCAAAGGCGGCATAGCCATCAGGGTCAGGGGAGCGCGTTGTTGAGTGATATGCTCAAGCGGGAATGGTGGCGAAGTCGGAGGAAGGACAAGGAAGGGGAGGGTGAGGAAGACGGGTAGTAAAGAGCTATCTTGTATGCACTGAGTATCCTGCCATCTGTAGGCAATCCCATGTGGTACAAGTGGTAGGTTCAGTACGACTTTCCTCCTACGCCGTCCACCTACCCGAGCATTTCATCAACGATTCGCTGAGCAGCTAATTTTGACAGCACCTCACTGATCCGCAGCTTCGAATCGCCCTGAGTGACCCCGACGTTTACCACGCAGTATAGCCACCGTCGATCACGAGATGGCTACCGGTCATGAACGAGCTTGCATCACTCAGCATGAACAGCACCGCGCCACGGTACTCTTCTGGCCTCGACAGCCTGCCCATCATGTTGCCCTCCTCCCATAGCTTCTTGAGATGCGGCTCATCCTCAAAGTTCTTCTCCACCATCTGAACGCAGGGTCAGCAAGCATTCGCACACGACTACATCTCAGCAGCTCGACATACTGGCGTCAATATATTCCCTGGACATAGCACGTTGACCCTTATCGCTCGTCCGTCCATTACCTTGCCCCACTCCATAGCCAGGCTCCGACCAAGCTGGATCACAGCAGCTTTACTAGAGTTGTAAACGCTCGAGCGCAGGCCTTTGTTGGCTATCAAGCCGCTCATGGAACCGATCAATACCATGGATCCGGGACATTTGTACTTGATCATCTCGCGCGCGCAGGCGACGGCTGAGAGGTACACGCCGCCGTAGTTGATGTTCATCATCTACAATATGTGTTAGCAACAAAAACCGCCTCACAGCCAGGAGCAACTCAACTCACCTCCGTAATCTTCTCACTTGGGTACTCCAAAGCATCACAAACATACTGCACGCCCGCCGCCGCCACCAGCCCATCTAGTCGCTTCCTCTCAGCAGCAATACTCGCCACTGCTTCACTCAGCTCCGCCGCATGCTGAACGTCTACTCTGCGGTACTGCAGAGAGCCCACGCCGAACTGCGAAACGCGGTCTTGCGTTTGGTAGAAGTCCTCAGCTGGTTGGGGAAGGCGGTCGACGCAGTAGACGTGTGCGCCGGCTTCCACTAAGGCTTCGGCGAGGGTGAGGCCGAGACCGCGGGCTCCGCCTGTGACGATGAAGACACGGTCGTCGAGCTTACAACGTTGTTAGCGAATGGAAGAGCCAGGGGAGGAGCAAGTGTACTTCGAACTCCCTGAACCGATGGGCTGATTTCTGACTCTCGGGGTCCGGAAGGCGTTGGGCGAATTTGGAGATATTGCGAGATTCCGTCGTGTGCACCGATCTCCGTTGATCGACACTACATCTTTGAGATATCATACGTTGCGTCGAGTATATGCTCATTGCTCGTGCCCATCCAGAGAGCCCTGCAGGGCGGCTGAGCATCAATCGTGGGGAAGTGGGGCATGCAGCTCGAGCAAGCGAACGCATGGCATTCGGCTTTGCCATGTGCACCGACATAGCGAATAGTAGAGATCACGATACTTTTGCTAGTCGAATAACAAGCGGTCTCAAAGTTACCAGAATACTACCACTACATTGAGTGAGGAGTCAGGCCATGCCATCACGAGGTCGTGCCACCTTACTTGGCCCCGCGAGAAATGCAGTGCGAGAGTAACACGGCGCCACGGCGGGCGGGGTCGAGGCATTGGGCGTGTTACCGTCTTAGGCTTACTTGTCAATGCTGATCAGCTATGCTGGGCGCCATATGTGGGTGCTCTCGTGCTGGTGTAGGTACCCTCTGCCCACCGCAGATCTCCGCGCAGTGATGCTGAGAAAGTCTCACTGGTTTGTCAACATCATGTCATGCTATCTTATGTATTACCAACGCTACACCAAGCAAGCTGACGTTATGTCCCTGGTGCCCGTGGCTTTCGCTTCATTATCTCGCCCTGTACAAGACCCACCAAAGCCGCGTGCACGAAGGGAGCATCGTTCGTCTGGTAAGCAAGAGTCAGCATCCGGAAAGGGGAGCGCAGAGACAGTCTTCGAACTCACCTCGTACGTCAGCATGACTTCCCGCGTCACTTGTATGCCATGCCCACCGCCGTCCCTCTCCTCCACTGGTGTCGCGAGATGCTCCTCCGATGTACTCGACATCTGCTTTGAGTGATTTCGACTCGACTTCCTCGACCAGAGCGAGTCCATGGGCACGTCGTAGTGGGCTGGGCGTGATGATGCGTCGGAGTGGTCCTTAATGAACAGCGTGCGCAGGACTGGCATCGAGGAAGCGACCATGACCATGTTGTACTCGACCGCCATCCACACGATGAACATGTACAGATCGTAGGTGTAGTCCAAAAGTGCGCTGAGCAACTTGGCCTCGTAGGTCTTGACTGCTGATGCGATCATTGCCCTTGTATACGTTAGCTACGTCGCGGAGACGGACGCGATGTGGACTTACAATGAGCTCAAGCATAGGAACAGCGCCAACTCTGCCTTTGCCTTCTTCGAGAGTCTTGAGTGGGCGATCAACAGTGCGGGTACCACAGTGAGGTAGAGATCCGTTGCCGTGTTGAAGGATCCCTGAAAGTAGCCATACTTGGTCTGGATTGTGGCGACCCAACACTTCTGATAGTACAACAGCTGCTTTCCAGGCGTCCACAGTATGTCGATCTCGTTCCCGCACTGGCCGAAGACCAATCCGACTGCGATCGCGTTGATCAAGACCTGCAATCCTATGATCACAATGGTCGGCCACGCCCTCATCCGTGCGTCTGTTGCGGTGAGGTACAACAATGTTATGCAAAAAGAGATCCTCCCAAACATCGGCGCGAAGTGCCCGAACGCCAGTGAGATGAAGCCAGTCCTCAACGCTCCCTCGCGCTGTGCTGCAGGTATGAAAGCCAGATGTCGACCAAGGCCGTAGTGAACCGTCCGAGATATGCAGATGGCATGACCGTAAGCTAAGCAAAGCGCAAATATTATGATTACATCGTCCCAGTATATCCGTTTAGTCTTGCGCAACTTGATGAAGAGGCGGATAAGTACGAAAAGCGTTGATAGGGCAAGTAGCGACCAGACGACGTGCAGTATGGAAGGCCCTCGGTTGACGTCTGTCCAGTGTGAGTCCACGGCTATCTGGCTCAGGGCGAGTGACAATGCATCTGGACCAACAGGCTTGTTCCCATATGCATCTGCCATAGCGATAATGTACTGCCCTAAGAGATGTGTGAGGGACGCGCCTACGTCGATCAATCTTCGTATGAGTCGGCTTTTGTATGATCCTCCAGCTTGAACGCCAATATCGAGGGGATGATCAGCGCCTTTCAGCGGGCCTCAAGGGCGTCCTCATAGTATCACGACGAAGATTGGATGGCTCTAGCTCTGGCAGCGCGAAACAACCGCGTTGAGGAGAAGGCGCTTCCGCGGCATATGTGCGATCTGTGCATCCTTCTAAAGGACATGCACGTCCTCAACTCGGTACGTATTGGTCGCTACATCGTCAGCCCGGAGGTGCAAGCTTAAGCGGCATCGCTTGCAAAGTGGCAAGTGTGATGGGATGCGCGTGCAGAGCGCACAGGTGCTGGGCAACTGGGGGCAACTGGGGCCGGCCGCGCTAGTGTAGCTGCTATAGCGAGGATGGTAGTTCGGATTCCATGCCGATTCCTCTATGCATGCATACCCCACGCTGTTCGCTCAGGTACCGGAATCGTAAGCGAAGGAGAAGGAAATGGTGATTGGGCTTACCCGAGCAGCATCCTCCACGCTTTGTGGATGTCATTGATCGTCTATGTTTCGCGCTGACTCGGCGTCGAAGTCTAGTGATCTGACTGCTGACTTTAGCCTGCCGCACGCGCGACGGGGGGAATCTTACTGTTCAGCATCGACATCGCGGTGAGATTTGATGGGAAAGGCAAGAGCATCGCATGGGATTGGACCAAGCGGATGCGGCCTCGAGTGCGATTTGAGCGCGCCGACATATTTTCCTTACCAAGATATCGATGCACCCAAGGTGTCAACGCTGTGACCCTCTCTCTTGGCGCTGTCGGTTTCGACACCTTCTGTGCATGGATATAACACCACAATATCGGGGTCAAGAATTGTGAGTGACAGATATGTTGCGTCCTCGGAGCGTGCTGTAGCTCGAAGGACTGGAGTCTGTGCTCTCCAAGACGCAGGAGATGCCAGGATCTGACAACCGTGTTGTGTACGGAGCGTCTGACTGTCCACCAGTTGCCACTGAGACCGAAGTTCATGCGATGATGAGGTAGCCATGCCCCAGGAGCTAGGGTGCACGAGAGCGCGACATTGGACCGAGATGCTCCAATGGCAGATTTGAACACTGATCCATGCTGCTGAGAGGATGCTGCGTTGCAACCAAGATTCGGCTGTGCCGCATACCGTGCAGTGTTCTAGGGCTTGAGGCTGGGCCATTGCATTGGGCTTCTACCAAATCTATCGGAATCGCGGCAGTCCATCACAGCTCCATAGGTGGATCGCTCTTTGCTTTTGAGACAGTGACAGCGGTCACTGCGAGTCAGCTTCGCACAGAACATGAAACGCCGGCCAGCTTTGACAGATCATCAACGTTGGGGGCGCAATTTTCAACGGCTCCGCGTTCCGCGAGCACGCATTGACATGATCTTCCTTGTAAATGTCGGTCAGTGGCGCATAGGCCGCGGTACATTGTCAAGTGCAACTCAGTGATGTGTGTAATTCTACAGCAGATTGGAGTCGAGATCTCCGACGAGGCCAAGCTTCGTCTAACGTCGGTCCGGAAGTCAAAGATCTCGGCTTCGAAGTCAATCCCGCACGTGTCGACCACGAGGTAGACAAAGGTGTACAGTAGCTTGCTGACTTCTGCCGTTTTGTGTGACTGAGGCATGCTAATCGGAGTATCCCACCTTCGAGATACGCCAAGATTGATAGCGGGTCTTTCGATAACATTCAATCGTGCTCACGTGCTTAAGCCGAGCAGTACGCTATCTCGACACCTTGCAACTGCAAATAACGTCTGGCCGTACATATACAGGCAACAGCCATCCGCGAAGATGGCACCTCAATTAGACTCATACTATAAGGCGATCGATGGCCTGACGGATACGTTCATCGACCGGCTTGCAGAAGCTGTCGCCATACCGTCCATCTCGGCTGAGGAAGCACGGCGGCCAGATGTCGTCAAGATGGGGCACTGGCTCAAGTCGCAGCTAGAGACATTGGGAGCCTCGATGGAGGCAAGGGAGCTCGGGAAGCAGCCAGGCAAAGAGCACTTGACTCTTCCACCAGCCATCATTGGGCGATACCCCGCTAAGAAGGACGAGAGTAAGCGGACGATATTGGTGTACGGCCACTATGATGTACAGCCTGCCGAAAAGTCAGATGGGTGGAATACGGAACCGTTCAAGCTCAGCGTAGACAGCAAGGGCAGGATGTACGGGCGTGGTAGCACAGATGACAAAGGTCCGGTGCTAGGCTGGGTCAACGCCATCCAGGCTCACCAGAAAGCTGGCATAGACTTCCCCGTGAATCTGCTCATGTGCTTCGAGGGCATGGAGGAGTACGGGTCAGAGGGACTTGATGACTTCATCATCGCTGAGTGCAAGCCTGGGAAATTCTTCGAGGACGCAGATGCAGTGTGCATCAGTGACAATTACTGGCTTGGCACAGAGAAGCCATGTCTGACCTACGGTCTCCGAGGCTGCAGCTACTACAGCATCGAGATCAGCGGCCCAGGGCAGGACCTCCACTCTGGCGTCTACGGTGGCACAGCACAAGAGCCGATGACCGATCTCGTTCGCGTGATGGGCGGACTTGTAGACACTAACGGCACAATCCTCATTCCTGGCATCAAGGATCTCGTCGCTCCAGTCACAGATGACGAGCAAGCCCTCTATAAGAACATTGCATTTGAAATGTCAAACTTATACGAGAGCATAGGCAGCGAAACCGGAATCTTCCCCGACAAGGAGCGTACGCTCATGGGCCGATGGCGATACCCATCCCTCTCAATCCACGGCGTTGAAGGCGCGTTCTCTGCTCCTGGTGCGAAGACCGTGATACCCGCCAAAGTCATCGGCAAGTTCAGCATCCGCACAGTGCCCAACATGGAGCCAGACGACGTCGATAAGCTAGTCTACGCACACGTCGAGAAAGCATTCGCTGGTCTGAAATCAAAGAACACCCTCAAAGTCTCACTCCAACATAGCGGCAAATGGTGGGTCGCCTCGCCCAAACACTGGAACTTCACCGCTGCTGCGAAGGCAGTGGAGAAAGTGTGGGGCGTCAAGCCTGATCTCACGCGCGAAGGTGGCTCGATCCCAGTGACCTTGACATTCGAGCAGGCGACGGGCAAGAATGTGCTTTTACTGCCGATGGGAAGCAGCACCGATGCTGCGCACTCGATCAACGAAAAGCTCGATAAGAAGAACTACATTGAGGGCATTAAGTTGCTGGGCAGCTATCTGCATTATGTGGCTGAGGAGCCGATGACCGTTGCATGAGGATCAGTGGTGTAATGCGCATGCATGGTTGGTGGGCACGGATGCGCCGTACGCTTCACGATGCTACGGCCAACTGAGGAAGGGATGAGCTGTTGCATGATCTAGAAGCTTGCCCACGCAGCAAGCTTGCGATGAGCATACGTCCATAGTATTATATTCCGCATGGTAGCATCTGCCACGCTGTGTCACTCAGCAATACGCAAAAGGTTTCGAATGATTGACCACCAGCGGTGCAGCCTGCCGATGACTACATCCATTGGTCTCTTCAATGGACCAAGACAACACATGAAGGGCGTTGGGCAATGTTCGTGGCAAGGGGGAGATTCTGACAGCCTGTCTACACCAACGATGATATTCCAACACGCTATCGGCCCCCTGTCTACCCTGCCGATTACCTCCCTTCTTCGTTGCGGTCCATAGCCAGCCCCCGCAATCTTTTACTCAGCAGACTCTCGCTCCTGCCCTCACCTGTCCTGCATTCTCGGCTGTGGTCTCTACCAAAGACAAACGGATCGTCCGTACCATCAAGTCCATCCATCTGCTCTCTTGACACTATGGGCGAAAGCGTGCCTAGCGGCGACACGGGTGACAGCGTCCCTCTAGTCGCGTCCGATTGCTGGGAATCGAAGTCCATAACCTCACTCGTGAAAGTCTGCCGACTACTTGGTCGTGACTCGAGAGTAGGCAAGGCAGCAGGGAAATGAAAAGCTTTGACTGGCAGACTATGGGCCGGACCGTGGTAGTCGGAGCTAGGCATGGATTGAGCAGCAGATGCTCGAGACCGGGGCCACGGTGTATCTGTGGTAGCCAAGGGTGGATCCAAGGCACTGCTGCGGCGTCGATGAGCACACGGCAATGTGCCGGACGACAGCCCGACCGTGGAGTCACGGCCCGGCTTGTACACACTATACCTTGGCTCTGGCAGCTGGATCTCGTTGCGTAATTTCTCCTTACCGTCCGGAACACGATTCGCAAAGACGACTCGTATGCTCTTGTAGAGGAAGAAGCGACCTTTTGACGGAGAACAGATGTGTAAGTGAATAAGGTAGCGCAAGGTTGGCTTGTCGTTGGGATCGTCCGAAGCTGATAGCGATGCCTCTGGCCTGTCGGTTCCTAAGTTCTTGCGTGATGTCAAGGGCATGTCGATAATTGGTCCAGCTGAGTAGCTTCTTTGGCGGATGAACGTCTTCTGACCCGGCTCCATATCGGACAGATCGTACGGAATGAGGAAGAGCTTCACAGCAGTCTTGTTTGGGTTCTTCAGCACGATCTGCAATTGTCCTTGTTGTGGTATCCGGTAGCTGCCTCCAGGCGGCGCTTTAGGTGATGCAGACGGACTTTTGTGCTTGCGTTGCCGTCGTCGCTTCGCCTGTGCCTCTGCCGCAGGCCCTTCCTCACGACTGGATGAGCCTGCTCGACTGCCTGCGCGGCTTGCAACTGCTTGCAAGCGTTCCTCGAGGCGATGTCTACGCTTGTCTGGCGACGGCTCTGCGCCAGGCAGATTGTTCTCCAGATCCACGAGACCGACGTATGGACTTGGTTGATCGAGCGAGTCATTGGTTATTTTCCCGTAGCTGTAAAATACGGCAGGAAACGGTATGATGGCGTGAGGCGGACACTTCAGCTTTGACGAGCACTGTCCTTTGCCAAGCACGCCAATTTGTGCCACGAAGTTCAAAGGCTTCGACGGCGTAGTAGACATTCGTCCTCGGAGTATGGACTCTTCGTATGAACCGACCATTGGTGCATGCTGCAGAGGTGAACCTGAGATGGAGGGCCTTCGGATGCCTGGGGCGGGTGTGAGTGGCAAGCTGTTGGACGAGTGCAGTGAGCGGCGCGGTTGATGAGCTTGGTAGGGGAACGTAGCCTCTTTACGCAACGCAGGGACAGCAGATCCTGGCTGTCTACGAGCTGAGGCTGGGTAGTCTAAGGTCGCAAAGCTGCGCGATGCTTGTGGCGAGAAGGTGTGCCGTCTTGACTTGTCTGGGCTTCGAGATCTATCTCTCTGCCCTGGCTCAGGCGTGTCTGGCCGGGATTGACGTGCGAGTGGACTTGTAGGTGCTTGATACGAGAAGCCGTGGAGAAGGGACGCGTTTGATACGGCTCGGTGCCTGGCAGCTGGCCTAAGTCCCATCATTTCCTCCTGCGGAGGCGGTGATTTCCGCCTCTCTGTCCACGCTTGGCGAAATGCAGCAGCGGGAAAGCTGGGATGCCATGGAGCCACTGGAGACGTAGAAAGCGACGGTACAGTATCGATCACCGCAGCCTCTTCCTGATGTGAGACCGCATGCGTGATCGTCTCTCGCTGCCTGAAGTCTCCGGAGTGCAATGCAGATCTCGGCCGCTCGATCTCTAGACCAGCAGCATACAGATGCTGATCGCCCAGCGGTGACTGTGGTCGTTGATCTGCGATATTCCGCGATGGTGATCTTGTAAGACGTCTCGCGAGCCCGGCCGGCCGCTCCAGCTCAGGCGAGATCGATCTCGAAGCACTGTCTCTGCCCTTAATCTTCCTGATGATCTCTTGTCTATCGAGTGAAACATGTTTGCTCGCACTCTGCGGCGTCCGAGGTCTACCAGTGAAGTACGGGTTGTAGACGTGCCCGGGCACGTTTGAGATGCTTTTTCCCTCTCGGCTGGTCGGTCTCGAGCTCCCTGACATGTTCTCTGCCTCCATGTCTTCCGCCTTGCTCGATCCGAACTGCTGTGGCCCACCTCCTTCTAGCCAAGTGTGGGAGATAGGCATTGCCGGCAGTGTAGTGTGGGGTGGCCGCGGAATGGCGAGGGCAGCTATGTCACGGCGAGATGTGAAGCTTGGCACTGTCTGCTGCTACCATGGCTCATTGTCACTGTTGGAGTTCACGTATGAGATACGAGGAGCAAGAGATGTTGGTGCAAGTGGCTTCGAAGTAATGCCGAAGGGACGATGACTCCGTCCTCACCTCGCGTTCCAAGTTGGCTTGTTTCAGGGTGGAGAAGCGCTGAACGTGACAACGTCAGCCGACCTCGCGGACAAAGACTAGCTCCAGGTGCACGTATTCAGTCGCAGAATGCGCCGTTATCAATTGATCAAACAATCGAGTACGCATGAGAGCGGTATGTCGTACTGCTGTCCTGAAGTAGCGTCATTGCACTCATCTAGCACGAATGCAGGTCAGGAGTGGAGCTTGGTGCATACTGCAATCGTTATCGCTACTCGCGCGGTCCCGGTGCGGCGCGGCACGCAGTCTAGCGCGGAATTGCGACTCCGTCCATATGAGCATGGACTGAACACACAAAATGGCCACCTGCTCTGCACACGGAGTGTGCTTAGGCGCGTGAGTAGTCGTCAATTTGCGGATCTGCTGGTATCGTTCGAGCTGCCGCCGCTCTTCCTCAAGCCCATGGCATGTGCCACTAACACGTGGACTCACAGACCCAAGAGATGGCGTTCGAATCAGAACTAGACAGACTGCGAGCCGAGAACGAGGCGCTCAGGAAGGCATTGAAAGCAATCAACGCAATCACTTTACCACATGTAGGTAAAAGCGTGCCTAAGGGTGCTGTTCTTGATTTCTTCGACTCGCCGACCGAGATACGCGACCAAATACTCGGATATTGCGTCGTGGTCGGTACCGTGATCATTCGACCTCCTGGAGTGCTGAAGAGGCACGACATGAGACAGAATCGTCCTGATGCCAGAGAGCCTCTGCTTCAACATGCAGAGACTCAGCTTTTCTGCGTCAGCAAGGTAATGCGCAACCAAGCCGCCAAAATCTACCTGGCACGCAACAAATGTGTTGTGCTGCCAACGCGCGGCGAACATATACCATTATACTACATACCGAGTGGAGCCCGTGCGGGCTGGCGTTATGTCCGACGGCTCAGCATTACTCTGGACTGTCGCGCATTAGCGGGTCACTTCAGGCCAAGATTCAACTCGATCTGGGCGGGCTATGACACCGCAGAGCTTTCCGACGTCCAACGCAAGGATCTGGCGCGTCACGTCAAACACCAGATCCGGCTCGAAGGTCACAAAAGCGTCATCAGCGCAGCGCATCAGTACTGGCGCAACATCTTCCATGCCATCACTGGGAAGTTCACTCGCCTCGAATATCTTGAAATCAACATGCAGACTACTGGTGATCCAGACCTAGAACATAGGCTAGCCGCAGACGTGTTCCGTGTACACGTCGCCGGCTACAGTACTGCGGACATGCTCGCAGCTCATCCAATGCGTCGCATCGACATCCTAGGCACGTGGAACGTTACGGAAAGGCACATCATTCGGGAGCTGCTCAAGACGAAGGAGGTCAAGTTCTACGGCGGAGGTACAGGTCCCATCTCGTATAGCTCGGATGACGGCGAATCTGATGGCGATTTCGATCCTCTGGTGGAGATAAAAGAAGGAGGACGACGATGACGAGAGCGAGATCGATGTCAACGAAGTCGAGACTAGGCGACTCCGATGCGATTGGTGCAGCGAGATCATGGATCTACAAGCTCATGCTACATAAGTCAGAGTGTCCGCTGGTGACTCGAAGGGCGCACTATTCCAATTTCCGCTGTAAAGCATGCCGTAACATTGCGCATCGACTGCTTCATCAGAAGGCGTACGGCCGTATAGAAGGATCACAGCATTGCCTAGAATATAACCGTCAAGGCTGTGAGTGCTTCGCCTAACCGTAGCATGCTATGCCGAAATACTGACAGGCGCGCTATAGGCTTGTCCTGATCTCCCTACCGACATCGGGGTCACCACGCTTTGATGTGGCGCCCTGGGTCTGCCTGAGGTGTCCCGGAGGACCATGGAAAAGGTTGTCCAAACAACATGGGTGGCTTGACGCCGAGGACTCACTGTGGCTTACGGTGGGACAGCGTGTCCCCAGATCTCGCATGGCAGTATGTTCAGGGAGGTCCACTGACGCTAAGATCTGGAGCAAGTCCATGTACTTCTCATCCCATAGCAAGCAAGTCCATCACCCCAATGCACCCCTCAGCCTGCTGCGCTAGCTCAGCCGTCCGTCTCACTCTCTTCCCAATCCTCTCAACGAGCTTCAAACACGTCCATCCCACTTCACCTTCTCCTTGCTCAAGCCACACGCCCATCCTGCCAGCATACAGGTCCAGTATCGCCCCCGTCACGTCGCCGGTCAGGTGTAATATTCGTGGCGCGTTGATGTTATTTAGCACCCACTTCAGCACAGGCACCAAGTTCTCGTCACTCCGTTCCCTAAGTGCCGCGCGAAGTGCACCTCGACTCCGAAGAGCAGTGATCAGTGTGAGTGTATTCTCGGGCCCAGACTGATGATCTGCGAGCACCAGATCGAGGGCGCGGCTGTACTCTCCCCTCCGCAGCGCTTGCTGCCAGTCTTTCAGCTTCTTCGCTCGGCCAGTCCTATCATTGCCCTGAATCGTGATGTCGGCGCCTTCGCCACGGAAGTCCTTCCCTCGATCTTGTGCTCGGATGCCCTGTAGCTTATCCTTCTTTCGTTGCACGCGCTCGTACTCGTCTGCTGTACCTGCTATGAGCGCTTGGTCCCTCTTCTCCCTCTCTCGCGTCTTGGCTTTCTCGGCGCCTGCTAGACGCGTTCGGATGCTGAGGAGACCGGTTTGTAGGCCGACGAGGAGGTGGCGGTCCTCTGAGGAGTTTTGTGGGGATGGTATGACGGCGAGGGAAAGGATGGGTGCGGTGTATTTCAGGCTTGCGACGACTTCCCACGTCGATGTCGAGTGGATCTTGATGTGCCCATCCAGTCCAGCCGTGAGCAGTCTCGTGCCGCCTTGCGCCAGAGCAAGCGAGGACACCGCCTTCTGATGCGATCGCAATATCACCTCCGGCTTCCCAGAGATCAAGTTCAGCACGGAAACCTCGTTCCCCGCTGCCGCTGCCACAAGACTGCTCCCCAATGCACAAACATCCTCCACAGCTCCTTGCACCCGAAATGTCATGACAGGCGCTCCCTGCCCACCTTGCCTCGTATCCCACACCCTCACAGTCTGATCATACCCTCCACTGATCACCATACCCTCCTGCCCCGGCAACCAGCACCCCGCGCGTACATAGTCCTCATGCCCAACACCAACCCACTTCGGCTCTTCCTCAGTTAGATCCCAGACCCTCACCGTCCGATCATCTCCACACGTCATGAACTCTGTAACAGTCCCCAGACTCCATCTCACAACATGCACCGGCAGCCTCCTCTTCTCTTCCCTCCCCCACTGTCGCAGCACAGCCCGGCTCCCCGTATCAAAAGCCTGCACTACGCCTCCATCACCACCTGCTAACAATATCCTCCCATCCCTTCGTACAACACCACTGCGCGCCACGTCGTCCACGCCAAACCGCGTGATAGTCTTGACAATCTTCCGTGTCCGAGAATTGTAAACCTGTGATCGTCCACCGGAAGTTACTGCAAAAGTTTCCGCTGAGGGAGGGGAGGTGATCGATGTGATCGCGCTGTTGTGTGGCGACGGTACGAGGAGCTGGGACTTGAAGGCGCGGTAGTAAGTTTGAGAGGGTGTTAGGGGTGCCGGGCCGAGGGTTTGGCGAAGGGGAGGGAGGGCTTGGACTTCGGCGGCCATGGTGTGTGTATGTGAGAGGATTTGACGAGGAAGGTCTAAGGAGAACGGCGACAAGAGGGTTGTGACCGCGCTCAAATGGCGAGAGTAGCGCTCGGCATTGCTTGAGAGATTAATAGATCGGAGAGCAGTATAGGCGACTTCATCTCATGACGTTCCCAATCCAAGTCCGCATCTGTGATGTGAGAGAGCTCGAAAAGTTCTTGATCTGATAAGCAATGATAAGCTCGGATCTCTCTATCTGGAGTTTCCGATTGGCCTGCAGAGATCTAGCGCTAGCAAAGGTACACATGTTCCCTTCACGTCGGGAACTTGCGCTGTGCATGAGCGATGTATGTATCGAATAGCTCTTACTGATATGTGCAACTTAATACAAGATTCGCAACGGCATGCTGGATCTCGTAACCCAGATCACACCATCATGCCCACACCGCTGCCAACCTCAACTGGCACCTGTATGCCTGCCTTCATCATCACCTGCAGCATTTCCGTACCCTTCCACTTGCCCTCAGTGAATCCCTTGGTAGTCCCGAAATTCAGTTTCCTCCACTCCAGGTCCAGCTGATAAGCCTCCTCAGCAAGCTCCGCAAGCGGCCGTACAGGCTTCAGCGACTGCACCTCCCGTAAGTCGATATCCAGCCGCTCGAACCAGTCGGTCATCCTATCTGGTTGAGTCCGCTCTCTTGGCCCTGGGCGGACAGGCTTATCAGCCGCATCCCAAGACTCCAACCCATCAGCGCTCCCCAGCACGAACCGCGCAGCCCAAACATCCCACACGCGCGTGCGGCCTGTGATATGATTTGGCACCCCAGGTCCAGCTCGTTTGAGCAGAGGCATGTTGGAGTGTCTTTTCGGGTCCCACCGGGCAGTCTGACCCGCGCGGAGACTTGCTTTCATTTTGACGACGAAGCCGTAGTCTACGTGACCAGCCATGCAGGCGTACCGCCAGAAGACGCGGAAGCAGTTCCACATTCTACGGTCCCAGGCAAGCCAGAGGAGCCAGCGGAAGGAGGAAGCCGAGAGGATGACGGAGAAGGCACGAGTGGCTGGTTCGAACAGGACGTTGCCGTATTGCGAGCTGTGATAGTCATCGTGGATGGATACTAATGGAGTGTTGGTCCTCTCGTTGAGATTGTATGGCAATCGAGTGAAGACCGATAGTATAGCCACGGCGGACTCGACGTGCCGATTTCGCCGAGCGGAATGCAAGAAGTGGTCAAGTGTAGCAGTGTTTGGTCGCTCGCCCTGCTTGATCAGCTCGCGCACCACATCGAGTGCGATGTCGCCTCTACTCAAGAGTAGTGCAGCGTCCACGAGCGAATTCGCCGCACGTCGGCCCATGCGCTCGATGTCCGGGTACTGGGTACTGATATCGCGTACGAAGTCATCGAACTTCGAGTCGGGGTGTTTCTTGATAAAGTCAGTCAGTAAATGAGGCGCGTCCTGCTTGAAGAGTTCCAGCTTGGCATCCTTATCGAACTGCACGCCAGCTTCGTGCATGGCGTCGCGCACTTCCCCGACTCTATTCGGGTCGAACCGCCATGTCAACAACTCGAAGTGTAGCCACGTCAGTGCTGTGCCCTTGCCTCCAGCGCGATGCATGAAGCGGACAAGATAGCGGAATGTATCAACGCTGGGTGAAATCGCTGCGAACCTGAGCATCGTGTCGAATACTTCGGCGCTCAGATGGAACTTAGCCGTGTCTGCAGCAAGGACGATCTCGCGCACTGCTGGGAAGTACATATGCCGGCCAAGCCAGTCAAGCGCAGTTACTACAGCTTCTGTAGTGACGATATTTCGATCGAAGCCTGCCTTGACAAGACGCACTAATTCTTTCTGTACATCACTGTGAAACGGTGAGCGGTCCTCGGTTGCGCCTTTGTACTTCAGGAGCCTCGGTCGATATGCCGTCAGTGCCACGATACGACCAGTGAAGGACACCGAGTCTTTGAGCGGATAATGGAGGTGACTTGTCAGTGATCCTGTATCTGCGTCCTGCTCCGTCCGTAGCAGTGTTGACAGCGGGATATATAGATCGGGCTGCGTACGATGCCACACGGCACGCACTGGGCCGGGTTCGGCCGTCGCAGACTGGACCGTGTAGGTGGCGTCGAGAACGCTGTTCAGCAATGCTAGCTCTTCATCAGGTGTGGGCGCATCGGCCTCGTGACCAGCATCGCCATCTTCCTCGTCATTAGGTTTATGTGTGATTTTATGCAGTTCGTGCGCCGACAAGAGAGGCGACACATCATCATACAGTTTGCTGCTAGCAGATAGCAAGTCTGACGACCGCAGGTAGCGCGTTGCGGCGTCGTTCTGTGCAGGAGTGCCGTACAAAGTCAAGCCTGGCATTTCGGCTTCCTGCTCCGACGGCAGGCTCTGAACGTGACTCCCAGTATGTTGCATGATCTCCAAGATGGACTCGCCCGGATCGCGGGTCCAACGCGCAGATACGCCTGGCGGTAGCATGATTGTCTCCATGACTCGGGCATGGGCTGTCCGACCGCCTGTCGTGTCGCTC
>JAVRRP010000478.1:0-17709 GCA_036872775.1 Oleoguttula sp. CCFEE 5521 | reverse complement strand
GATTTGGTAGCCTGGGTGCAGCTCCAGGTAGTAACTGTTTGGAGCGGCACTGAGCCCAGGCCAAGGTTCGTATGGGGCTGTGTAACGGGCGTCAATTGATTGGCCTTGATTTTCTGTCGTTCCCTCCATCACTCGAAGTGTAATGGCGTTGAAACTGTCGGTACCGATTGAGGAGGCACGCGTGGCGTCTCAATCTTTGAACAGCCCGCCATAGATAGGTGAGGACACCGGGTGGCACAGTACGGCAGCCTGGCGCCTGCTTGTGCGAAAAGCATCCCAACATGTGATCACTCTTCCTTGAAGACATTATCATCATTACTCCAGCAATCAATACACGTTCTCTGCACGGTCCTAAGGCTATCAAGATGAACCCGGACAACTACGAGCTCGTTCCCCCAGATCCTAACTACACCGCACCATATGAGGCATGGGCAGGGGTGAGCGCAGCCCCAAATTGCTACTATCTTGACTTCAATCAGGGATACAAGATCCACAATTTCGGATGGCTGGATCGCGACACCGATGAGCCTGCAATAGCGCACACCGCCGGCAGGACAGAAAAAGAGCTTGCCTGTAGCCTCACAGAAGATCAGCTGCAGCGCCTTCGACATCACCCAGGAATCGCGAAAGTGACGCAGTTTGGAGATGACAGCTGGCTTCGTGAGAGACAAGTCAGATGGCACCCGGAGCGTAATTATGGTGCTCGCCATGGACTCAATGTGATCTTTGCAGATAACACATACACTCTCGGAGAGCATTTCGAGAAAATCGGCCGACCTCTCAGCGGCCACTGGAACGCATCGAAGACTGACAGTTACGGCCCAGGACGTCCTCATAGCAAAGAGCAGCTGCGCGCCATCTTCTCTGATCCGAAGGTCCTCATGATCGAGGAGACTTCGGGTGGAATGTTCCACGATGCATCTCCATCTACCGGTACACAAGAAGCCACAGAGAACAATGGTTACGACCCTCAATACACTGCTCCTTACGAGCCATGGATCGGAGAAAGTGCAGCCCCTGATTGCTACAACCTTTCATTCAACGAAGGCTTCCAGGTCACCACATCTGGATATCTGGACTACGACTCGGACGCACCTTGGATTGTCCAGACAGGGCGAACCAAACGTGATCGCCAATGTTCGCTCACGAGTGAGCAGCGAGAGCACGTTCGACACTACCCTGGTGTTGCTAGTGTACTGCAATTTGGTGACGATAAGTGGCTGCGTTCGAGACAAGTAGCAATGTACCCGGAGCGAGGATATGGTGACCATCCGGCACGCATGGTGATCTTTACGGATCGATCGTATACGGCCGGCGAGCACTTCGCGAAGATCGGGATGACATTGGAGGGAGTCTCGCCGTCCAGCTCTCGCATCTACGTTGCGAATCATCTGAGCGATGAGCAAGCACGTGCGGTGTTCTCTGATCCCAAAGTCTTGTGCATTGAACAGAGCACACCTGGGAAGTTTCATTGAGTGCTGGAGCATAGGTTCGATCAAGCCAAGTTCGAGATGCAGGGCAATCGGGATTGCCACAGCCAATAGTCTATATGCATTGCATTTTCTCCATGCCTTTTCCATACACTGGTCGCATCGCAGAAGTAGAGGTACAAGTGTCCGGTGACACATAGATTGCCGTGCCAACGAAGATTCAAGTTGACTCCGGACTCTAGCGAAGCCTCGGATTTATTGCGAGAGTTCCGTAGCAAGTGTCGTTTCGCCGTGGTAGACCTCGTCGCCCGTAACATACCGTTCATCGCTACTTGTGCGCGGCTCCCTTGACCTCACAAGAGTACAGATGCCAGCGATCATCAAATGTTAGAGGACCCTCATGCTCTGTAGACAGTAGTTGAATGGTAAATATTTAATCAGCAAACCTACCTTGTATGCAGTCTCTACATATATTGAAGCCCGACCCACACATCAGAAAACAGCGAACACAATCCACCCGCCGCAAAGGGTCCAACACCAGCGCCCCAGCAACGTTAGCTCCTTCAATTCACCGTCTGACGCTTCATCCTGTGCCGCTGCACTGACTGCCATCGGGTGCACCCGCAGAAACCATTGCGTGCTCGATGCACGTCTGTTGCCAGATGGTAATTTGCCCGGATACGTGGAACTCCCATGGCGAGTTGTCGGTCGGTGTCTGCGGGTCAAACTTCCACTTGGTCACTTCGGCACAGCCCGACAATTGATCATGTAAACCTGCGCCATCGACACCGAACTTCGCGTCATCCCAGTTGGAGCCCCAGATGTCAAATGTGTCGAGAACGAGCTTATACTGCGTGTGACAGGACTCGGTTGGTGGAGGCTCAGTGGTCGTGGTTGCTGGGGGAGGTGGTGGTGGTGACACAGTCGATGTCGCAAGAGTCGTGGGTGTTGCAGCAAGACTGCTTGCGAGCTGGCCGATCAGCGATACGAGCGGTGCCACTGGTGGGAGCGGTGCCGGTGCGCCCCAGTAAGGCTTGTCTGTTTCTCGCATGTAGCCGGAATTCGCTACGATCTTGCCAGTCCCATCGGTTCCACTGATGGTATTATTCTCGCCATTCCACGTGAGTAGATTCTTGATGCGGGCTGGGGTCGTAGGACCTTCGACTCCATAGAAGATCGCGGCTAGTCCAGCTACGTAAGGCCTGTGATTGAACGTCAGCGAGATACACTCGCTGATGTAGTAAGCACTCGCAAAGGTATGTGGTGTGCATGATAGTAGCACGACTATGTCAGATATTGCCACGAGCGGCGGTTTCAGTAGAATTTTTCGGAAGATGAACTTACGTTGCGAATGAGGTGCCCTCGAGATCAGTGCGCTCCGTACCCGTGCTGTCAAATCCGCTCAGTGCAACACCTGGTGCGTACAGCGTGAGGGCTCTACCGTAATTAGAGCTATGAGTCTGGAAAGTCGCTTTGCTGTAAGTCTTATCCATAGCACCAACGCAGATCACGTCTTCGTAGGTACACGGGAACAGGTTCCTTGCTTCGATGCCTTCGTTGCCAGCCGCTGCGACTACTGTGATCTTCTTGCTGATCGCTAAGTCGATGATATTCTCGAGTTCCGTCGATCCTTGCGTCTCGAAGGACATGTTGATGATCGCGCCTTTGTAGCCCGGCTTTGTTTTGCGGTCGTCGTTCCGTTTGATGATCTCTCTCAGAGTGTCAATGACAGCTTGTTTGTCGGGGATGTCGCCTCTCATAACCTGGCAATTTCGAAGTGTTGGTTTTTTGGCGGAGCCATACTTCGCGCTCGCAACAAATTGGGCAACAATAGTACCGTGATTCCTGCCATCGGCGAATCCAACGTTCATCACGTCCAACTCGTCAACGACAAGGTCTTTGATTGCATCGATCTTGTTGATGCCGCTGTCGAGAATGTACACGTCGACGCCCTTCCCGCTGTCCTCCAGATAGTCGTAATTCATGGCGGAGGGGTAAGTACCGTTCACGGAAAGGTAAGCCAGTCCCCATCCAACGTACCGGTCGGTTGCGCGAGCTCTGATTGTTGCAGGGGAGATGTCCGCTACAAAGGAGCCTAGCTGGACGCGATCGATGATTGGGGCCGACACAATGCCACTAGGGACGATGATACCAGATACAAGGCCACTGGGACGGATAGTCGTGTAGTTCGCCCCATATGTAGATGCGAGGGGGAGATGGTGATGGGCGATTACACTGGCAGATAGTGCGACTGTTGTTGTTGCCAGCGGAGTTGATGCACAACGGAGGGCGAGCAAAGAACAGGCAGTGATCCAGCTCAAGGGCACGCCTTGTATGTTGTGCATGGCGCTGGTCGTAATCCTGTTTCGTCGACGATCGTCTTCAGGGCTGTTGCTGCGTGTCGTCGGGATATCGAGGGGTCTAGCGAGCTACAGACTTATGACAGGGCGGAGGCAGTTGGGAAGTACACCGGATTGGAATGATTGGGTTGCGGATGGGATTGCAGGGTAGCGTATTGGTAATGAGCTTTCCGAGGCATACCACTTAGAAACATGATGGAAAAGTACTTATACCAATGCCCGCTCGTTATGGTGTCAAGTACTGTGCCAGAGGCAATACTGAAATAGCTGACTACGGCTTGTCTTTGACGCCGTAGCGGTACAGGTGGCGGAGTGTGAAGGGTGCCTATGTCAAAGGCTGGCTGGCAGAACATGGCATCCAACGAATAACTTTCTATCTGTCAGTGCTGCATACCATTCATGGACTTCGCCATGTAGAGGCAAAAGCGCGTAGGCAAGGGTGCGGCGCGGAAAGTGTATTCTGACCGATCGACGGCTGAAACATGATTCCCGGCGGTAAGATATGGGCGCAGCCTGCACCTGTGAGGCACAATATCTCTTGGCGCTTAACGTTCCTGCTTCGAAGGCTTGGCACCGGCGGCTACGAGACAGTCGATTGAGTGCAATGCCGCAGCGGACGTCTCGATTCCAGCACGATCGCTCGGTGAAATGCCTTGAGTGGTGTTGCAGTGTAGGTGGCA
The DNA here is from genome assembly GCA_036872775.1 of Oleoguttula sp. CCFEE 5521. Classification (NCBI taxonomy): domain Eukaryota; kingdom Fungi; phylum Ascomycota; class Dothideomycetes; order Mycosphaerellales; family Teratosphaeriaceae; genus Oleoguttula; species Oleoguttula sp. CCFEE 5521. Next base: position 13,239 of record JAVRRP010000478.1, on the reverse strand, counting down.
CAGACTATATGCCATATGTCTTGATTCTTCAGACATCGGAGAAAGGGTCTCTCGGGAGCAGCAGGCTCGAGTGTACAGGTGGGAACACTGTAGCTTGATGCTATAGCGTAATGTACCTGTTGCATGTATGTCCTGAGTCTGGCGTTGTCACCAGTGAGGATGTATTCGGTTACATCGCCTCCAGTGAGACCGCGTCCAGTGAGTGAGGTCGCGTCCAGTGAGTCAACATTCAGTGAGTTCGCGTCCAGTGAGTCGGGGCACAATGAGCTCGCACCTAGTGAAATCACGCCTAGTGCATCCGCGTATGTCCGGTGAGTCCATGACGGATGAGTCTGCATCGAGTGAGCCTGCATCGGATGAGCTCATGTCGAGCGAGCCAACATCGAGTGAGCGGTTGGTGAGTTCATACTTAGTCACTACACGCTCAGTGAGTTTGAGCCCAGTCGGCCCTCGCATAGTGAGTCCGCGTCCATTGAGTCCATATACATTGAGTCCGCGCTAGACGGGTCCACGACATGTGACTTCGCATACTGTAAGCCTGCATCCCGTGAGTCCGCTTTAGCGAGCCTCGTCCGAGTGAGTCTCCATCCAGTGAATCCAAGCCTTACGAGCCAGCTTGAAGTGAGTGCCCTTCGCTGTGGAAGGTGAGATGTCAAATGCTTGCATACCTTCTGGTTCTGGAACACGCTTTGTTAGCATCAGTGTCAATGAATGCGTTTTAGAGATCAATTGTTCTAGGCTAATAAGCAGAAAAATTCCTTATTGCACTGTGTATATATCGCGCCTCTTCTGTCTCCTCAATGACCTCCCGTTGTTGGTAGCTAAACCGCGAGAAGTCAGTATTGTTCGAAATCGCGTAAATACAGTAGGCGCGGCACTTACACCTAGATAGACCTTAAAGCTGTCATAGATCAACCATTGGAAGCCGGTAAGCGTTCCGATCATTAACACGCGCACCGGCAAACCGTTCCACAAGCCCGCAAACCCAATCTTGCCGTAAATCCTACTTATCGCCTTGCCCGCCGTTTCACCAGGTTGTCTATCGGCATTGAGTTTTGAAACCATGACATCAGCCGGATGGCTCACAACCGCACACCCGATACCCGCAATGTAGCCACCCAAGAACGAGACACCGGTTTGTTGGATCGTGGAGAAGGATTCTTTTGGCTTGCCAAGCGTCTTGTAGATCTGCACCACCACCGCTTCGAAAGATGCGAATTTCACCATGGTGTAGGGAATCTGGCGCGCCCAGAGCGGGTAGAGACCTTTGTACAAGCCAGCGTAGCCTTCTTTTGAGACGATCTTGGACCAGCCTTGGCGGAGGTTTGGAGCGAAGGGCGGGAGAGTAGTTTGCATGCGGACTTTGATTGCTTCAAAGGGGCCTGGCCTGCTGTTAGTGGATGGTCAGGTGCGCAGTGTTTTGTGGCACTCACAGAGGAAGAGATCTGCGATGGCCTCAGCTGTGGCAGAAGCACCCAGATAGACCACCGTCTTCGGCGCGTTGGGGAAAAGCTTCTCGCCGTAGGCGTACTTGAACACCTCGTACGCTATCCTGCAGTCAGCATTTCCCGCTATTCTTCCCGTCTCAGCCCTCCTGAGACAACTTCACTTACCTCCATATTTCCCGGCACCCTGGAACGAGTATCCCACGAACGTCGGCGCCCAGCCGAAGAACACGCCTCGCAGCCCCTCCTTAGCAGCTATCGACCGCCATGCTCCGATGTTCGACTTGTAGATGCTCGGATCGACTTGGCGACGGCATTTTACCAGGTCGAGCGGAGTGACTGCTGTGTGGGTGGGTCCGCAGGCTAGATTCGTTGTCAGCTCAAGTCTGGAGTGTGGTAGCTGCAGCGTAGCGTGTACCAATGATGCCTCCTAGCGTGCAAGCGCCGAAGTACGTCCCGCTGAAGAGCTCGATCTTCTTCTGGGGTTTGAGTGTCGACGCCATGGCTCAGTATAGGACGGGTGTAGCGTAGGTAGTAGGTATCCGGACTCGTTCTGGAGGTCCACTGGCACTGATTCTCAGTCACGTCTCGCTACCTAACACTGAGCTCCTTTGCTGCAGTCTCGCAATCCCAAGCTCTTTACCCTGACACAGTCGACCCAACGGAACGCCCTGAAGCACGCGCGACGACAATGACTTATCCAGCACGGGTAAGATCGTGACAGGGAATAGAGAAAGTGAATCGTACCTGAACCTCAACCCAAGCAAGTCGCAAGCTATCCGCGAGCTCCCGCTATCGCCGACGCCAACAAAAGATGGCTGGCGAGGGAGCAAGCTTGCTTGCCGCAGTGCCATTGAGGAACGTCATCCGGCACGCTTCCGCTGACTGAAACGGCTTATCGCAAAGCTTATTTCACTGCCAAAAGTTTTGATGTACAAGATGTCGAGAATCTTGGGAGATGATTCGCGGAAGCAGAAGCCGCCAATGTACACGAACTAATACACGCTCACGAAAGACCCTCTCGCGCCAAGCACCGCTGCAATGCCATCCCCTAGCCTCTCGCCCAGATGTCTGCACTCCCAGTCTCTTTGCAAGCCACCTCAAGTCTGCGCCGGCGACTTAGGCACCTGCACCGGCCTCTCCGGGTAGTAGAAGTTCTCCTCCGGCACGCGTCCCCTCAAGAATTGCGGCTCGCTACCCCGGACATAGATATCCTCAAACAGCACCTCCGGCGTCGCCTCAGGCGCCTCCATCTTCTCGGCAATAGCCACCTCAGCGTCAACAAAAGCCCTAGCCTCCTTATCGATACCCTTCAGCTCCTCCTCGGTCGTGACGCCCCAGTCCATGAGCTTCAGCTTCAAGCCGGCGATGGGGTCCTGGGTGCTGCGCATGCGCTGGATCTCCTCGCGCGTGCGGTAGGTGGTTCCCGGGTCGGACATTGAGTGACCGCCATACCGGTAGGTGACGTACTCGTAGACCAAGGGACCGCGGCCAGAGGCGCAGTATTCTTTGCCGTATTGGACTGCGGCTTTGACGGCGAGGATATCCATGCCGTTGATCTTGAGGCCCGGGATGTATTGGCCGCGCTTGTAGTAGTCTGTCAGGGCGGAGGAGCGGGCGGCGGAGGTACCCATGCCGTATTTGTTGTCTGTGATGTTGTTAGCAGGAGCTTCGTCGGGAGGTAGGGAAAGTAGACTCACTCTCACAGCCAAAGATGATGGGAAGATCCCACAACTTTGCCATGTTGAAAGCCTCAAATACCTGGCCCTGGTTGCTGGCACCGTCACCGTACAAGCTGAGCGTGACATTCTTCTTGTTCTCATACTTGTTAGCGAACGCAATGCCAGCGCCAACAGGCACCTGCGCGCCGACAATACCGTTCCCACCATAAAAGCCAGTCGCGAACATATGCATGGACCCGCCTTTTCCATACGCAATACCCTCACGACGCCCAAGAAGCTCGCCAATGATAGACCTTACAGTGCCGCCGCGCATCATAGCAAAACCATGGCAGCGGTAAGCAGTAATAACATGGTCCTGCTTCGTGATCGCGTGCTCAATACCCACAGCCACAGCTTCCTGCCCAGTAGACAAATGACAGAACCCCCGGATCTTCTTCTCCTTGTACAGGCGATCGGCGGCCATCTCCATGCGCCGCACAGCGACCATGTCGTAGTACATCTGCTTCAGCTCCTTCTTGGTCGTCTCCATGGTGTAGGGCGGCGGGTCTAGCTCGTAGGTCTCGAACGCCTCGTCTGAGAGCCGCACTGTGAAGGGCTTCTCGTCCTCCTCGGGCACATCACTTTTGTCGACATGGCTGCTCGCTGCGTCCGTAGTCACAGTTCGGATTGCGGGTGTGAAGGTCTGGCGTGGGAGGAAGGTGGCACGTCGGACAGGCGCTGCGAACGCACGAGGCGCGATGCGGGAGAACATCGTTGGAGGAGGGAGATGTGCTGTCGAGGTGCAGAGAGAATGTAAGAGTGAGCTTCGATCTAATGTTGGGAAGCTCGACGCGGAAGATCGGATTTCGGCCCGTTAGGGAATGAGCCGGAGCTGCATTTAGATCTTCCGATCTTGTGCCTGAGGCATTTTTCCCAAACATGTGCGCCGGCGCTTTCGTGCTCTCCTGGACTAGAACATCTCATGCCCCAATTAATTTCAAGTCATGAATTCGAAATCACCAATGACGCGACATGACATGGGAGCTTAAGCTCGCAAACATGCAATAGTCAGTCTATCATGCGTAAACACCAGACCTCCCTCCCCATCCCTCTCAACGTGAGTACCATCCCACAAATGCACATCCCTCAGAACGCCCTGCCCACATCAATGCATTACTCCATCGCCCCCATTCTTTCAATGCATATGCCTTAATCTCCATCAGCATCGCCTCGTCGCTCATAGCCTCATCAGTCACTCAAAGAGCACCCCCAGCGCCATGCTAAACGAGCGCAAATCCCACAGCTACACTCAAACCGTCAATCCAAAGTTCAGCTTCTCATGTGCTACCGCTCGCCTTGGACGCTATTTGATCACTCATCACCGCCTCGACGTCCATCAAGTCCTCGTACCGCGGCCGTTCCCCGAACATAGGCTCCACGTACGGTCTTGGTGCTGTGTCGCTGAGTCCAGCCCACCTTCCCGCGGCAAGTAAAGTAGGACTTTCTGGGGGCGGCGCGAAGTTCCAGACCTCCATTACAGTGCGCCCGTTGCGGCTAGCGAGGACGACGGCTTTCTCCTCCTCGAACACGACTCGCCAGACCGCTTCCGCAGGCGCACCCAACTCCCGGACGAGACGACCGGATGCGAGATCCCAGACCTTCACGCGCCCGTCAGAGCCACCACTCACAATCCGCACGTCGTCGAATTGGAGCGATGTGACGCTGTTGTCGTGTGCCGCGAGGCGGTGGATCGCAGAGTAAGTCTCGAGACTCCAGACACGCACGCTTCCGTCTGAGCCACCGGTTACGAGTGTCTCGCCGCGGAGCTGGAGTTGGCCGACCAGGGATGTATGGCCTTGGAGTTGCGCTAAGCAGCGTCCGGTATTAGGATCCCAGACACGGACAGAGGTGTCCAGGCTGCCAGTGGCTACTCGTCGACCGTCGAAGGCAATGGCGTAGATTTGGCTGAAGTGGCCTTGTAGCGTGCGTAAGCAGCGGCCTTCGCTGATGCTCCATATCCTTGCCGTCGTGTCATATGATCCCGAGACGACAAGGTCGCCGGAGATGTCCAAACAGCGGACGCTAGCCTGATGACCCACGAGGACATGCCTGCAATGCCCCTTAGTGATATCCCAGATTCTCAGCGTGGTATCGCGGGATCCGGAGATGGCGAGATCGGACTGTCCTGGTCCGCGACCGGGGCAAATCTTCAGGCACCGGACTGTGGATGTGTGGCCGCGGAGCGTGTAGACTGCCTGCCCGGTGTTCAAGTCCCAGACACGGACGTCGCGGTCGCAGCCACCCGAGACTAGAGTGTCGCCAAAGGGCGCCGTGGCCCATACACCCATTACATGCCCTTGCAAGCAACGGAGGTGCTCGCCAAGCAAACTGAAGACGTGGATCTTGGCGTTGTCGAGGGCCACGATGATGAAGCTTGTGGTCATGTGGAGGGATGTGACGACGCCTTGGTCAGGCGTGATAGTGTGACTTGACGTGAGGCCGCCTGACTTCCATGCCTTGGAGATGAGATGGCGGTGCTTGTAGTGTGCACGGTAACTCATGGGTGCTGGGCGCGGGCCCGCACGCTTGCTGCTGCTTCGCAATGTGAGTGTTGGTGGGAGTGCGTTCAGTCCAGCGCCCATCGACATATGTCTTGTCAAGTCTGGCGCACTCGAGGATAGAGGAGCCAATGCGGGGAAGTCTGTCGGGCTGAAACGCGCTCCATAGGGGTGGCTCTGCAGTGTTTGTGGGTAGACTGTAGGCGAGCTGGGTCTCGAACCACGCCAAGATGATGGTCGTGGTTTGGGGTGTTGAAGGATGTCGTCGCTCATTCGTCTGTATGCGTGCTTCTCGCACAAGCTCTTCCACGCCATGTCGTCACCGACAAGCTCTTTCCATCTTCTGCTCACTTGGCTGCTGCGAGCTAGCGTTGTGGCATCGTCAACGAATGTCAATATTCGCAAGCACAGCTCGTTTGGCAAGGACGAGAACGGGTCTCTCTTGAGTCGCGGCGCAACGAATTGCGCTACCCAGCCAAGCGTCGGCCCATCACACATGTTCAACAGTTCTCCCAGCATCCTCTGCTTCGCCTCATTGTCGAAGTCTGCGAACGTCGCACGCATGTGTCTGTATCCAAACATACTCGCGCTCTCTCCACTCGCATGATCGGCAAGCGAAATCGAGTCCTCCATGTCCACCTCCCCGATATCTTCGGTGACGCCCGCTGTACTCCAGTCAGGCTGCCCCTGTAGCGGTCTCGGACTCGGCGCGGGTGTGGGAGGACTCGCTGGTGCGGATGGCAGTGTGTTGCCTGGGATGACGCTCGGGTTCGAAGGGATGGGTATAGGCATTGTAGGCTCTGAGGGAGAGGTGGTGATTTGTCTAGGTCTTGGATGTCCGACTGCCGCTTTGCCATGATGTCGAGACTCATAGAAGCGATTCGCCCTGCTGTGTATTTGCGAAGGCATTCGGGTGAGAGCGGCGGATTCATCGTCGGTGGGTGTTGCGTAGTCCATCAGGCTTGACGAGGGTCGGCGTGTCGCCCAGGCCTCGTCGGCCATGCTGTGCTGGGTGATGGTGTGCCCTGACTCTCGCCCTTTCTCACGAAGCACCCTTTGGATTTCTAGCTTTGTTCACACTGATCGATCGCAAAGGCCAATCGCTGATATCGCGGTGAAGCGCTCAGATGGATGATGGGCTTCCGTTGGCGTCGCTGAAGTGTTTGCTTGCCGCAAGCCTGATCGGAGCGGCTGTATTACACTCGTCTACCGATTTGAGACTCCAGTGATGAATCTGTGGTCTGGCCCTTCAACGCCGATCGCAGAAGATCGGCCTCTCCACAGAGTAGCGCGAACGGCCTCCCCTCTTCGGACCCGCTCTTGATGTTGGAGAAACGGCGCAAGATTTGTATGAGTCTAGGCGAGAGCAAAGCTAGTGGCCAAGACAACGAATTGAATGTCAAGCAATGTGTGAAGCAGCGGAGAGGAGCAGCAGTGTGTGGCAGCAGAGCGAGGATGTCGTGCTTGGTGCTGCGAAGACTCGCTGTCTGCATGACCTGGAATCGCCTTACTCAGCTCCCGCCCAACCTTAATCGTAAGGGTCTGTCTCTACAGTATGCGATGCTGACGCGATTTCTTCCTTTCTCTTCCACGATCATCAACCATGAGACGTTTGAACTACTTTGCCACTCAGTGGGATATCATGCACTCCTCTACCCAAAACCTGGTGCAGCTGACAAGACCCTGATGAGCACCGCAGCTGATGAGGCGTGCACGTGGCGTGCGACTTTGAACGCCCTCACAACGCTAGCAGATGCCGCTTTCGTCAGATGCGCCTTCAGTCGATAGTGGTGTGGAGAAGTAGTACAACCTCGTCCTGCCTCGCACAGTGTCTTGGACACCATCGATGAACACAACAACCAGGATACCTCCACTTCGCGTCATGGACGAGCGTAGCCTGTCGTCGAGCCGCATTGCAATATTAACGATGGCTTTACGGCCTCGACAATCAAGAATGTCTTGTTGTTACTGATGAACAAAGGAACCCCTCTCGATCATGGTCCCGTCCATCTGCAAAAAGCTCCAGAGGCGTCACAGGCCATCATCCAACATCCATTGGCAGAGTTTCCTCTCACTCACAATATAAGCATTTATGTACCGGGTCAGAGCATTCGTCATACTAATACTGGCATGGTTTCACACCACTGTATAGACACTGGCATTGGGACGGATGCCGTAGTAAGTCGCGACGCCCAGGTAATCTGCTTTTCTCTTTCTCACGTCCCTCGCAATTCTCTCATTCGTCCAGATAGCCTCACTGACGGCCGTCTCCAATGGAGCACCGGCAAGGTGTGGATCTACAGCATATTTGATCATGTGTGCGCGAAGTCCGCGATACTGCAAAGTTGGGTGAGGGAGAGTCCAACGCAGGTGGCGTGGCTATCGACACGAGCTTCATCAGGAGCTATGCCATACGATGATACTGCCAGGTATCACGTCCGCTACGCGATCGAAATGGCGCGAGCAACGATTCTAGAGCAAAAGCAGATTAATCCAGCGCTGCTTCCAGCGAATTACTGCAGCGAACAATGAGTAGGATGTATGCGCAACAACTCGAAAACATGCGCTTTGTTCATGCATTGGCACCAGACGGACCGCCTACTCGGTGTTTGCATTCGACGAGCCTCGAGCGCGTCGGCAGAGCACACCTCCACAACCGCCAGTATGTGCATCGACATCGAGAATGGCCTTTGCGACCACTTCACCATCTCGCCCCGAGCTGGCTGCGACTGCCAAAATGGCTTCACCCTGACGGCCCTGCAAGGCAAATGCCTCGCCTGCCAGCAACGTCAGCGTCCCCGCCATGACGACCCCGAGCCCGTCCGCGAGCATACTCTCTTCAAGCGTCCTCGTCAAAGCTCTACGACCAACAGCGTCCAAGTCGGCGCCTGGACGATTCGTCGCCCGACAATGCGAAGCGAAGTGACTACCCTGATCTCCCTCGCGCCAATGGAGATCGCTCTACCGCATCACTGGATCCCAGCACCCGACGCTTACACCTGGCGCGGTCGTCAAGGAGACGGTTACATCTCGGCAGGCGCTTTCGGTGGACCGAATTATCGCGAGCCGGTTCTACTAGGCTACAAAGACGCGACCTACTTCGCGCGTAAGAACGTCACAGGTGGCGGTGGGGAGATCCTGCTCCTCGGGTTCGGGGACAGCTATGTCTGGTCGAACCGCGGTAACGACGTCTTGCAAATTCGCTGGACCGATATCAGAAGTATGTACTTCTCCTTGCCCACCCAGCGCGTCCGTAACGACGAGACCGGAGAGTGGTTTGCAGCCGCCGAGGCCGAGGAAGATGACTTCGAGTACCCCGATGAGTCAAGCAACTCGGAGGTGTCTTCTGGACTCGAGGAAGAACGCCGTCAATACCTCGAAGACCACGGCGATCCTTACTACGCCGAACACGGCACTCCTTCCGATTCTGACTCCGCCCCACAGAGTGTCCATGAGGACGACTTAGATAACCTCTGGCGTCTCGCCGAGCGCGGACCAGCACAACGCGCGCGTTTGATGGAGATCTACCGCGCCATGCACGCCCGAGTTGAGTTCTACGAGGCAGTGGCAGGCCCACCTGGTGACGAGTTGGAGCCTGCAATCCGCGCGTGGCGCAACGAGCACCCTGAGCATGATCACTCTGATGCCCCTGCGCTTAGCACTGGGGCGTGGCTTGGGCGTGTTATGAACGAAGTCGCGTATCTGGAACGGAGGCGGGGACCGGCGATGGAGGAGGAGGAGGAGGAGGAGGAGGATGAGGATGAGGCTGCGAATGATGATATCCGGCGTGAAGCCAGGGCACATGGAACTCTCGCAGACCCGAGTGATACTGAAGAGAACGACTATCTAGTACCCGAAGATGTGCGGCGCGACATCGAAGAACGGCGCGCACAAATGGAAGTCCAACGTACGCTGGGGATGCAGCGGCCCGCCCACGAAGTGAGAGCACTAGCAGAGCCCGAGGACGGCGATCCAACTCGATTCGACCCTGTGCACGACCAGCGTGAAGAACTCGCGTACTTTGATGCACTGCAGGGTATGTCTCCGCAAGACCGCGAGCCCCTGATCCGCGAATGGCAGGCCCAGCGCGATGCTACTATGATGGGTATGGACCACCGTGCGGCTCACCAGTTCGCTGCGGAGGAAACTGGCAACAATGAGGTTGTGTTGACGGAAGAGCAGGAGCGGATTCTGTACTTCATCAAATTCAGGTTTGAGGAGATACGGGAGAGGATTGATGCCGCGATTAGGCACGAGGAGGGGATAGGACGTGGGGAGGCGGAGGAAGTGGTTCTGGGTGAGGGAAGGGCTGCGAGGATGAATTCGTTTGGCGAGATTGAGTTTTTGGAGAGTCCCACCAGGGCGAGGGCTGCGGCTAGAGAGAGGAGGAGGGCGGAGGACGAGGCGGCTGGGGAGCTGCCGACGTTTGAGGAGATGGTTGCGGCGGAGAAGAAAACGAAGCAGCAGAGGTTATTTGAGGCGGGGGAGGTGCACAATGAGTTCGCACAGTTGGCTATGCTGAATGGGGAGACTTATATGGGGAATGTGAGGACGGGTATTGATCGGGATGGGAATATGAGGGAGTTGAAAGACGACGAGGATGAGTTGGATTATATCTAGCATATCCCCTCTCAAAATATCTAGACCATACCCACAGCCACACCATCTTGTTTCCACACCTTCCCATCTTTCATCACAAACTCCACCTTCCTCAGCGCCCCGACCTCCTTCTCCAGATCCCCTTCCAGCGCAATCAAATCCGCCGCACAACCCACCTCCAACCACCCAAACTTCCGTCCCGCCCACTCCCCTCCACAAGCCTCCCAGCCATGAAGCGTCGCAGCCGTCAGCACTTCTTCAAGAGGCATGCCAGCCTGTATCATCAACTCCAACTCCCTCACATTATCGCCGTGCGCGAATGCGCCCGTGTCGCCACCGCAAGCTAATTTGATCCCAAGATCGTGGGCGGCTTTCACTTCAGCCAGCATGGGCTTGAGGTCCTTGACGAAGAGCTCCATGACTGCCAGCGTCGGCACGAAAATCGTGCCGCTGGATCTAAGCTGCTGTAGGACTTCTGCGCTGCGCTCACCCATTCCCAATCCGTGCTCTACGGTCGTCACGCCCGCTCTCGCAGCCATGATTACGCCCTCAGCCGTCATGGCGTGGGCTGCTACGGGCGCTCGGCCGACCTTGGCTTCGCGGACAATGGCGTCCATTTCGTCTTGATCGAACAGTAGCAAGCTCGGACTCCTCTCCTCGCCTTCGGGTGGGAAGTGAATATCGCGTCCTCTGCTCCCGCCTGTGCTACCTAGCGGTGCAGGAAAGCGGAGAGCGCGTTTGCGATAGTCAGCATAGAACTTTACGACGTCCGCACCAGCGCCTAGACGTCTTCGAACAGCGGCTTTGACGCCTACGACGCCATCGCAGGGGTCTGAAATCCGCCCAAGCGAGACATCTTCATTCGATCGACTCTCGACGCGGGTTTCGTAGCCGCCACTACTCCCCAACGCTTCCGTAGCGCAGAAAATCCTCGGGCCAGGTATGAGTCCACGGTTCACAGCATCCCGAAGATGCACGTCCGCGTCCCCAGCGCCTTCGGTGCCGAGATCACGGTAAGTCGTGTAGCCTGCCAGTAGAGCTGCTCTACAGTGATTGGTAGCTCTGATCACTCGTTCCACGAGGGACTCGTCTTGCATCTGTATCATCGCTGGAGTATCCGAGTAGGCGTGTAGGAAGAGGTGGGTGTGGGCGTCCACGAGGCCGGGGAGGACGGTCTTCCCTCGAAGATCGATGGTGTGGGCTGTGGTGATAGCCGTAGCGTCGGAGCGGTGCCTAACAGAGGTGATGAGACCTGTGAGAGGTGACACGGTGAGGGTCATGTCCTTGAGGAATGCTTTCTGTTTGGGGTCAAAGAGCTTGGAGGTGTGTATTGTTATATATGGAGTCGCTGCGGGAACGATGGAGACTGTGCTGGATGCCATCTTGGGTGCTCCTTTGGTCATCGCCGAAGGTCTATCGCGGTGTCGTATGCCTTACGTCCAAGTCTAGCGAATCCAGATCAAACCCAATGAACACAGACTTTCGATATTGTCAAAACCGGCGCAAAGGGTAGAAGTCGTATGCGATAGCCAGTGTGTCCAAGATCTCCCGCGACGGCCGGGACTCAAGCGGAAGTGCGTTGAACGCTTTTGATATACTTGTGAGGTGAACATTGTGGCTTCAAGTTTGGTGTTCGAAGATCGGAGTAAGGCGCAAGATGACATCGGACCTAGCTAGCTCGATCAGGCAGGTCAGTCCAACAGCTCCGTTACCTTGGAATCTTGGGGCTGGTATTGAAAGCTGTTGTGAGAACATTGCAAAGTGCTCAGAAAGAAAGCAGATGTCAGGAACACACTTTCCGTTACTTTACACACCACGAGCGCGTATGCCCTTTTTCGCAAACTCTGTGCCCTTGCTCTAGGCTCCAGATCATCTCCGACTACTCGTCATCTCCCCGTACCTCCCTCTCTCCTTCGTCGTATCATAAGCCTGCAGCACCCTGGCCTGACTCTCATCCGTCTGCGAGAAAGCATAGCCGCGCTGCTTACGCATGCGCTGTACCTGTCGTACCTTCCGGATAGCCTTCTGAAATTGCTCCATCCTACACATCGATATTAGTATGTTATGCGAGTAGAAGTAGGGAAGGCAAGGTAGCGTACCGTGGCCGATAATCCTGGATGTTATATTTCTGGATCTCCTGTACATGATGATAGGACTGCGGATAGTACATCCTCTTCGCGTACTTCCAAGCAAAGTCTCGAGTCAGACACAGAGCCGGCAGAACCATACACCCCATGAGCCAGAACGTCGGACTCGTCAGCAGGATCGACAGCAGCCCAGCGTACTCCGTACTAAAGCCCAGCCGCGGCGCCACAGTCGCATAAAGCGGCAGGAATGTGAACCAGATCCCCAAGCTTCCCGGGATGGCAATGACATGGTACTTCGTCCAGACGTTCGTTATCAGCGCTGCTTTGCCGAGCACGGTCACGAGACCGGCGGTGTAAAGAGCGGTACCCCAGACCCAGTGCCCAGCTACCGTGCCGTCTGAGAGGATCCCGTCGTTGCGCCAGATGAGCTCGGAGAAGAAGTAGAGCAGGACGCTGTGGTAGAAGCCGTTGCCGACCCAGGACCAGAAGTTGTGCGTTTGGAAGAAGACGCCTTTCTGACTCAGCTGGTACAGCTGCGGATAGCGATCTAGCAGTCGCGCGTTGACGAACTGGTCGAAGATTCCTATCACGAATGGCGGTAAGGCGGTGAATATAACGTTGAAGAAACTCAGCGTCCAGGACTCGTAGATGACTTGGCCGGAGAAGGCGTTTTGAAAGGAGTACCAGAATTGGGTGATGAAAAGTGCGGTGTTCTTGTAGTAGAAGTAGAGGATCACTTTGCTGATGCGTTGATAGGACCAGGAGCCATGGACTAGGAGGAGTTTGCGTAGGAAGCGGAATTGCGCGATTGAGACGTCGGCGCTACGGGCAGCTTGGAGGCCTTCGACGCCGGAGATGCCGATACCGATGTGGGCGGCTTGGATCATGG
>JAVRRP010000477.1:0-17720 GCA_036872775.1 Oleoguttula sp. CCFEE 5521 | reverse complement strand
ACGGCTACGAGAAGTGCCAGTACGAGGAGTTCAAGATACGAGTAAAGAAGATGGAGGAGCTGAGAGCAGAGCGGGGAGGCGAGAGGAGTAATTGAGGCTTTCATTGGGATATACCTCAGACGCACAGTCAGGAGGATGTACATAAGTGCAGGAGCAATGTCAAGACAATGACCTCAAAACCCTTGCTATCCAATCACTGATTGGCTCTACACCCTTGCCAGCTTTATGCAATTGCTTCGAGGGATTGAGCTCGCAACCGCATCTGCTGACAGCCATCGAGCAGCGCGCAGGGACAGGTCTTCTTACCTCAACATGCCTTCTGCAGCTTACTCTGCTTTCTTCAAACACCTGCTGACCTCCAAGGACCTAGCTGACAACACTCTGCGCCGGCTGTACCCCACCCTCAGCACCAGAGAAAGAAGCCAGCCCATCAACGTCACCCTCCTGCTCCTGCATCTTCCCGTCCTCGGCGAAGAACGACGCATGCTGAGTGAAGTCAGGGTCATCGAAATTGAAGTCGAAGGGATCGGATGGTGTGAACGTCTGACCCGGATCGTAGAAGTTCGTCGGAGGCTGGGTCTCGAAGTTGATCCCCGCGGACCAGTCATAGTTCTTATCTTGCGTCAAAGTGGCGTCAAAAGTCGGCAGGGAAGCGCCGAGCTGCTCGATCGTGGTGTTGGCGCTGAAGTCACCGTCGGAGGGCCCCTTCCCTGGCTCTGCGGTGGCACCAGTGAGGGAAGCGCTGTCGGATGGTTCGATAGGCGTCGCAGCAGAAAGCTCTTCCATCGGCATGGGCTGGAAGTCAGTCACGTTCGGCGACTTCGGTCCGACCGGCCAGCTGAGATTGGCCTCTTGGTTGTCGTCGAAATCTAGCTCGATAGCACCTCCCGCATTGGCTCCCGGCACCTCTTCATCTCCCTGATACTTGAACATCCTCCTCTCGAGCTTGATCAGTTCACTGGACCTCCTCTCATCAGGCCCATGATTACGATTTGCCCAGTGCACACCAGTCAGCTCGAGGAATGCATTCTCGAAGAAACGCTTCGCAGTCGCGAGGCTCGCGCCGCTGCAGGCCATGATGTTATTCCTCTTACGCAGCGGCGTGCCTTTGAAGTGGATGTTCGTAGAGTACTGCTTTGCGAATCCTGGGACGGGTTTGGACTCGTGGATCTGGAGCTGCGGCTCATGGTCAGTAAGTCTGTTCTACTCTCTCGCTCCGAACAATCGAAACATACCACCACAACCAGCACCTCCTCTCCCTTCTCAACCACGCCCTTGATCAACTTCGCACTCCACAGCACCACCTGTCCACTTCTTTCCCCTCCATCCCCAACATAAACTTTCCACTTCCCCCAGTACTCCTCTCCCGCTTTCGCATACCCTCCTCTGCGAAGTGCCTTGTACTCCTTACGCTTCTTCACATCATCATCACGTTTAAGCGCTAATCTGACCTTTTCCTCGAAAGCCTCCTTAGCTTCCAATCTCTCCCTCTGCTCCTGCGCAATAGCCAGCTTCCGCTCAACCTCCGGATTAAGGTACTCGTCCGTGGCCTCGAAGAAAGCGTCTGTCAACAGAGATGGCATACCACGACCTCTAGTCGAATCAGAAGTCTTGGCCGCCTTTGGGGCGAGGATCTTCTCCCACATATACAACCCCTCAGGCAACCGCTTCCGGCTATCCAGAGACTTTTCCAACCAATCTGCGCCCACGATCTTAATCAGCCCCTCTGGCTTCTCGCCTTCGCCTGCAGCTTCGCGGACCGCTTCATTGCGCTTCTTCGCCTCTGTGATGAGATCGTGTGGCGCCTGGTACATCTCCTTGGAACAGACTAGGTGGGTGGTGGCATCGCTGAGTTTGTTCGCGAGGAAAGTTCCGGAGCCGGCTTCGATCCAGCGGGGAACGTCAGTTGTGCGACGCTTGGTGAGGTACTCGCAGTTGAGATTTGGCCAGAGAACGGAGATGTGGAGGTTGCGGAAGTGCTTGTCTTTTGCCATGGTGAAGGAGTGGGGCGGTAGTGCGGGTGGGGTTTAGTGATTGGGGTATGGCTACAGGTAGGGCGAAAAGATGGAAGGGTTGATGTTGAGGTTGTGGAGTGGAAGAGGGAGAAGTAGAAGAAGGGGAGAAGTCTTATACTTACCTTACCGTCGTAGGTTCCGTGGCATGTGATAGCACAGGCTCCCATGTCGCTTGCAAATGCTCAGCTGATGAATGCGTAGGCGAGTGAGTGAGGCCAAGTGAAATCGGAAGCGTGAGGTCGACTCCCTGTCGGTCGTGCCTGCCCACGACGGCAAGAACATATATGATGAGCAAGATGTACAGGAAGCTGCGCGGATCGTACACATAGAATACAAAAGGTCAGCTGTGTTGCACCGTGTCAGTGTATACATCGCCGTGTACCGATATTAGTCATGATTGCGACAATGCTTTAATCTCGCCTATACTAATGTAGACAGTGAAGTCGACAACTTCGCTTCTCATCAGACTACCTACCGGAAGCCCTTGGCAGCCTCCACAAACCGCCGTATCTTCGCCAGATCCTGTTCACCATCAGTCTCAACCCCACTACTAACATCCACCCCCACAATCCTCTCTCCTTCCACCTTACCAATCTTCCCCAGCACCTCACTCACATTCTCCGGCGTCAAACCGCCAGCAAACAGCACCCTCAATCCCTCATCTCTCCTCAGCACGCCTTCCACTTCACCGACATCCAGCTGCGCGCCGCTGCCGCCGCCGGACGAGTCTAGCAGAGGCACTGCATGTGCGCCACGAGTGCTGAGGCCAGCATCACCTGGCTTGAAAGAGCGAATGACGGGTACAGGGATTAGGCGTGCCCATTCGAGAGGTTCATTGCCGTGGAGCTGGACGATATCGAGGTTGAGTAGCTTTTGTTGCTGTAGGACGTAATCTAGCGATTGGTCCTGAAAGACGCCGACGAGGAGAGTGCGGGATGGGTGTTGTAGGAAGTGCGTGGTTGTGTGGGTGAAGTAGGATGAAGCCGTGTCTGGTTTTGACATGGCAGCAGAGCTGGAGGTGGTTCGTTTGCGGGTGTCATGAACTGTTTCAGAGATCGCGAGAGCAGTCTCGGTGCCCACACAGCGTTTGCGACCGGTCACGAGGATAATGCCAATCAGATCTGCGCCTGCTTCGATCGCTGCGCGGGCAGCTTCTGCGCTTCGAGTACCACATATCTTAACGAGCAGCTTAGCCACTTCCTTCTGTTGCACCTGCTGGGTATCGCCACCGAGCAGCTCGCCAATGAAACTTGTGGTATCTTTGGCGCGCATCAGAGCCTCACCCACCAGGACTGCGCCTACCCCGGTCTTCAAGTAGGGCTCGACATCTTGAGGCCCAGTGATCCCAGAAAGCGCACAGAGTATCGTATCTTTTGGCACCATCTCCATCAGTCGACTCGTCGTTTCCATATCGACATCAAAGGTGGTAAGATTGCGGTTGTTCACCCCGATCACCTTGGAGCCCAACTCAACTGCAATCTTCATCTCATCGGCGGTGTTGACCTCAACGATAGCCTCCATGCCCAAAGATTGACCGTATTTGTACAGTCTTGTCAAAAGCTCGGTATCAAGCATCTTCACAATGAGCAAGAAGGTGTCGGCGCCTGCCAGACGTCCTTCCAGGATCTGGTACTCGTCGAAGATGAACTCCTTCCGTAGCACTGCTGGGCGATTTGGCATCCCCTCCAGCGCTCGTCTGACCGATCGCAGACCGTCTATCGATCCCTTGAACCAATCCGGCTCTGTGAGGACGCTGATAGTGCTTGCGCCTGCCATGGCGTACGTTCGCGCTTGCGCCGCTGGATGTGCTGACAGCGATATGATACCCTTACTAGGCGACGCTCGCTTGATCTCAGCCATCAAGGATAATTTGTATGCCGACTGTCGTAAGCGAGCAGGGAAGTTGATCAATTCAGGTGCAAGGTCCAAGTCATAGTCTGCTTGTAAGTCTGCAGGTCGATAGTCTGGCACGAGCTTCTGCGCAGACACGAGCTCTTTCCGGCGATCGTAGATGCGATCGAGAATGCTGCCCTTGCTGGACCCGTTGGACGTCCCGTTGGTGCCTTTCGTCGTGCCGTTAGTCTGTGGCTTCAACTGCTTCTGCAGCCGCTCGTTTTCAGCCCAAGTCCCGCCTTGCATGTGCAGAAAATTCTTCAGCATAGTTCTCCCGCCTGCGGTAAGTATACTTTCCGGGTGGAATTGCACGCCCTCCACAAGGAACTCCTTGTGGCGAACACCCATAATCACGCCTTTGCCGCCGTCTGGGCCTGCAGCAATCCAGGATGAGACCTCGAGTACATCAGGTAGTGTTGGGTGAGTCCCGGCAAGTGAATGATACCTCGTCACGGGAAGATCCTGCGTGAGACCGGCGTAGACTCCCTTACTATCATGACGAAGTGGCGAAGTCTTGCCGTGCAGTATCTCTCCCGTCTGCGACACTGTACCACCGAATACCGAGAAGATGCATTGCTCGCCCATACACACTCCCAGTATCGGGATCCTGCCCGAAAAGTGCTTGATCGCATCCTTAGAAATTCCTGAGTCGGTCTCGGGATGGCCAGGTCCAGGCGAGACGACAAGCTGCGTCGGCTTGATGTCTATGAGCTCCTCGAGCGTAATCTCATCGTTGCGGTAGACCGTGACCGAGGCACCCTCCAGCACGAGATACTGGTAGACATTCCACGTGAAGGAGTCATAGTTGTCGATCAGAATCGGATTCGAGGCCGTGGCAATGGGCTCGGCGGCTTCTGGTTGTTGTGGTGAATGGTCAATTAGATCAATGTCCGGCATCTTGTCCAACTGTCGAGTCGCGTCACATGCACAAAGGTTATGTGTTTGCTCGAAAGTGAATGAGACAATTTATCGTAGCTTGCTCGTGACATTGTGCCGGGGAGCTTATTGCCGACTAACGCCGACGTGCGACCACTTTACGCGACCGTCGCGTCTTCCTCCACCACCACACCTTGACTTCTACACACATTGCAACATATTGTAACGGCATCGGCTACATACTATCGCTCGACGCGTTTAACATAGCTTGGGTCGCCAAGATGACCGACAAAGTCTACTCCGCGACGTACTCGAACGGTGCGCATAGATCCTGCTTTAGGTCGCGATGTAGGTTGTTCTAATTTGCTCGCAGTGCCGGTGTACGAGTGCAATATCGACGGCAATCATGTGATGCGCCGCCGAGCCGACGACTGGATCAACGCGACCCATATCCTCAAGGTTGCAGAGTACGACAAGCCGTCACGCACACGTATCCTAGAGCGGGAGGTACAAAAGGGAGTTCATGAGAAGGTGCAGGGAGGATACGGCAAATACCAAGGTAGGTCACGTGTGCGCACGACGATGCGTGGGGTGAGGCGGTGCTTGATGTTGAGACGACTTAGGTACTTGGATCCCCCTCGCAGAGGGCCGACTACTGGCAGAGCGCAATGGCGTGCTCGAGAAGATGAAGCCCATCTTCGACTACGTGCCTGGCGACAAGACGCCACCACCTGCGCCTAAACACGCCACAGCAGCATCTGGTAAGCCTCGCACCGCTCGACAACCGGCCCAACAGAGGAAGCCGGCAATCCGTAAGTCCAACCCAGCGCCTCGACAAGCAGCCGCACACTTATCGCCAGTAGCTACATACACCGCCATGGACACTCGCTATGAGCCGAACGACCCTCACATGCATGAGCGTGCTACGACTCCGAGCAATGAGACTGTGGCGTCGGAATCAGTCTTTGATGGCTACGATACTCATCCCTATGGCTCATCTCGTAAGCGCAGAAGGATCGCAGATGATCCGCAGGCGCAAGCAGACACTCAGCATCAGCTATGGGCTGATGAGCTTCTCGATTACTATGTGTTGCTTGGCACATCACCCGAGACGGCTCAGTCGCCTCCACAGCCTCCAGAAGGTGCCGATCTAGACAGACCCATAGACGATCAAGGCCACACAGCGCTTCACTGGGGTGCTGCAATGGGCGACATCGACATGGTCAAGAAGCTCATCCGCGACAACGCACAGATCGACGTTCAGTCACGCGCGGGTGAGACTCCATTGATGCGCTCCGTCAAGTTCTCAAACGTCTACGAGAACATGAACATGGAGAGGCTATCCGCACTTCTCATCAAGACAGTCAGCATGCAAGACTGGTCTGGCTGCAATGTCTTCCACCACATCGCCAATACGACAACGAGTAAGAAGAAGTACCAATGTGCTAGGTACTACATGGACTGTGTTCTCAACAACATGCAAGAAGTGCTGTCACCAGATCAAGTAGAGCGTGTACTTAACGAGCAGGACAACCAAGGCGACACCGCTATCACTATTGCAGCCCGCAATGGTGCTCGCAAGTGCGTCCGCAGCTTGATCGGCCGCAATGCAGCAGTCGACATTCCCAATGGCATCGGCGAGACGGCAGATCAGCTGATTGTTGCACTAAACCACCGTCGTCAAGAGCGCACCCGCGGGATGAGCTCCTCTCCCTTCCAGTCGGCTGAGCTGCCGGGCTCCACGAGCGGTCCCCGACGCTATCACGACATGCCCTTCGACCCGTTGAACCCAGATCAAGGCACAGATGGTACCAACGACACAGACAACGCGGTGTTCAAGTCCGAGCCGGCGCTCAATCTCACCGCATCCATCATGCCTTCACTCTTCGCCAAAGCCCGTGAGCTGGCCACGAAGTTCGACAACGAGCTCGCTGAGAAAGACGCGGAGCTTGCCGAAGCGCAACGGGTGGTGGACATGCGTCGTGCTGAGCTCGAGCAGCTACGCCGACAAGCCGACAATCTGCGAATCCAGGAGCTTGAGCAGACTGCTGGAGGTGCGCAGACCGACGAGCAGCTGATTGCACAGCTCGAGACTCTCGAAGCAGAGTGCCTCTCTATCGTCGAAGAAGAGCAGAAGCAAGCTCTCGCCGCACAGCTCGCAACGCCAGCCCCGTCCGATCGCGCGATGTCGCCCACTCGAAACTTCACCGCAGAGCAGATGCTCGAGACACAGATCTCCTACGCCCGGCAAGTCGTTGAGCTCGCAAATCAGCGCAAGGAGCTGGTGAAGGTCGTAGTGAAGTCCATCTCTCTGGCTGGGGAGAACGACGGCAGGATCAGAGACTATAAGCGACTTGTCACGAATGCGCTCGGGGTGGGTGAGGACGAGGTTGAGGGGCTGTTGCCGGAGATAGTGGCGGAGTTGGAGCAGGCTAGGGGGATGGAGGTCAGCACTTAGCAGGGCGGGCATTCCTACCCGCTGTGGCGGGCGAACGTACTAGTGGTCGAGCGGCATCCGGAGTGCTTTCGGAATCGACCACGCCCTTTCCCGAGAAGTGAGGGTACGATACACTGGAAAGTCGTGAATACCAATTCAGGTTGAGCTTTGAGTGGCAGCAAATGAAGACAGTCACTTCAGATCATATATCATGTTGCAATGTGGTAGTGAAATGTCAAATGGAGGCAATGCATGTAACGACCTTCCAGGAGTAGTGCACATTTCTGGAAGCAAGCCTACAGTCGATGGCAGTCACGGACGACCCTCTGTCGCACCTGCTCGTACTAGTGCTATCCGACGGCAGGAGCAAAGACTTAAGCAAGTCTTGCTTCCTGAGGTCTCTCCGTCTTCACACAAGAGAACTTCGCACTTCACCTCGCCATGTACCTCGCCATGTACCTCGCTGGTAACATCCCGCCACCCACTGAACATTCATCAGACACCGCCGAGATGATGGTCAAGCCAACGCATCTTCAGTCCGGTGGCGTCCAAGAAGCGGACAGCAAAACCAAGATCGGGGCGGCCAGTATACGCCGTCCAACTGTCAAACAACAGTCTGCCTCATCTCCATACAACGAGCGTATGACATGGATCGGTATACCCTCCCATACCGTCCCGCGTCTTGCATCACTCAGACTGACTGTCAAGCAGACATCACCATATGCGGCAGCCTCGTAGCGATAATGGTCGGCGATCTGGGCTGGCTCTGCTACCTTATGCGACAAACCATACTTCCCCACGTCCACCCTCTCACCGTCAACGTCACCCACTATGACAACGTCAAGTCCTGCTCCTCGCCAGCCCAGCAGGGCAAGACCGACATGCTCTTTGCCAACTGGACCTGCGTCCGCTTCGATAACCCCGTCAAGGCAATGAGTATGGTCTGGTACCCACACCACGACATCCAGTGGCTCGTAGACTTCGGGGACTGCACCTTCATGCTCTTCGACTCAACTGATTGTTCTGGGTATTCGTCATCGCTTATTCAGCACGTTGCGCAGAAGGACAAATTCGGTGTGTGTTACGATGTTGGTAACGCGAAGCCACGCAGCGCTTCTGTGACGTGCGAGAAGGCGTGGGAGGCAACCTGGTGTGAGAAGTCTGATGGGTTCAAAGAGAGGAACAGAGTTACCTGCGGGACCAGTCCGGTCTGCAAGGCTGTCAAGAGTGTCTGGGCTGGTCTAACGTCGTGAATGCCCGGGCTGAACGCGTGGAAGGCATTCACTGGTGCGTTGTGGTAGTCAAGTCTGCTCGTACGGCATGTGGCAGAAGATGCAACTCAAAGATGGAGATCGACGTACGCAAGCAGTAGAGCAATCGGCAGAGGTGGAAGAATCAACTCCGGAGCAAGTATGGAATAGCATAGCTCGTCCGCTCAATGTAAGAACCAGCTCGGTACCTCTGGTCCCCACACTGCCAAACTCTCGTCCCCAGCACTTCCCCATCCGACCGGCGTGTCCTCATTCACCAGATCGCCGTCAGCGTAGTGCTCGATCATATTGCCAGTCGTGTCCCACCCTGTCATAACGTCAGTACACCCTGCATTGACTCTCGCGAGGGCAAGACTTACAATAGTCAAACAACTGACTCCCCAAAATATGCCTCCCAATCCCCCACACACTCGTATACCCCTTCCCAGCCAACCACTGATGCCCCAAATGCTGCGTATCATAGTCATGCACCTCAAAGCTACAATGATGCACATGCGCCGTCTTATTCCCACTCATGAAGAAAGTATGATGATCCACCGGATCCGCACCTCGATCAATGTGCAAGAACGCCGCCACGTCTTTCGTCGCTTTCCCGCTCGTGCCTTTGCTCGCCTCGTCCGGGAGAGGAATGTACAAAAAGTCTGTGGGCGCGAGGTTGAAGTTTTGGGTATACCATTGGAGTTGCTTGGGGAAGTCTAGCACGCAGAGTCCGTAGTGGCCGAGTTTATGCACTGCTGCAGGGCCGGGGGTGAAGCGGTTGAACTTGCGTACTCGGGGCTTGTCTGCTGGGGCTTCGAAGTTGTAGATCACTTTCTCGGGGTACTCGCTCCTCTCCACTGGCTTTTGGCCGTAGAGTAAGTTTACCAAGAACCCTTCGGGGTCCTGCAGTGTCACTAGCTTCCCACCTCCTGGTGCGTCGCTGAGATCCTGGATCTTCCCTGCGCCTGGTATGCGTGACGCTTTCTCCAACTCAGCCTCGGACTCGACCTCGAAGGTCCCGCCGAGGAACTTCTTCTCGCCTTTCACAGCGTAGTAGACGTATTGATCCGGCCCGTAGCCTCGGTACCAGATCTCTGTCTCAGTGCGTTTCGCAATGTGCATGCCGAAGTCGCGAAGAAAGGTCGTGATCTCGTCCAAATCAGGGTGTTGGTAGCGCATGTGTGCTAGCTTGACGATCTGGACGCGGGCTAGAGGGTCGATGTTGGACTTCTTGTACCATGTCGCTAGAGGTTCCGACTCCTCGCCAATGGCCTCTTTGTCGGGTATTGAGGCGCCGGCATTGGGGCGAAGGTCTACTGTGGTCTTGCTCCCATCAGCACCGGTAATGGTGACGGGTCTGTCTTGGCCATGCTGAGCGGCGGTGCCATTGGCGGGGGAGGTATCAGCCATTGTCGAGGGTTCTGTCGTGGTCTGCCTGGCTTTGTATTGAACAGAAGCCTGGCAGTCCCACGAATAATGCCATGATGAACCGCGAATATGCTTGGGTCATCCGACTTAGGCTCAGCCCCGCCAACGTGAGGTCGGCAGTGGACGTGGGTCGGCAGTTGAAGTCACTCCACATGGTCCACACGGAGCCATGCCAAGAGAAGCAAGTCTCTCTGGAAGATTCAGCTCGACTGAATCCAGTCTTAGCTAAAGCATCACTCCTCCGAAGCCGTTGCATTTCGAGTCATCCAGGCGTATCACCTTAGTGACGCAAGCGGTGCTAATGCGACTCCGTTCGACATTTCAATGTTATGTTCCCGTGTGAAGCTTCGACATCAACGAGGTTGGTCAATTCGACAGCAACGCCAGGGGTCAGCGCCTGTGTCACACTGAGGTGAACCGCATGCTCTCATGTGAGTGATTGCTGCGCCCATCGTAAAATTATCTCCCTTTTACTCCCCAACCTCTGGTTCTTGAAGTCATTCCATCTTATCTGCTCTTGCTCCGGCAATTCCGAAGGATAAGATGCACGCCTTCAACACGCCCGCATCCCGCTGGCAGGCCGTTGTCGCTCGCGATCCCGCCGCAGACGGACATTTCGTGTATTGCGTACGAACAACAGGCATCTACTGTCGGCCGATCTGCAAAGCTCGCTGCGCCAGGCGTGCGAACGTAGAGTTCCACACCAACGCGAGTGACGCAGAGGCAGCTGGCTTCAGGGCTTGCAAGCGGTGCCAACCACAACTACTCAGCTACACGCCAGAAACCGACAAGATCGCAAAAGCCTTGGAGGCTATCGACGGACTTGCTCCTGAGCAGTCTCTTCCGTCGCTGGAACACCTGGCACATTGCGCCGGTCTGACGAAGCATCACTTTCACCGCAGCTTCAAGCGTACCATGGGTGTCACTCCACGAGAGTATTTGCTGCTCAAGAGGAACGTAGGGGCCATCAATGAGGCGTTGCAGACTTCGACCACGGACTCTTCGTCGGTAAGCACACCATGGCCGTTACTCGATGCAAATGGCGATGTGTGGTCACTTGACGCTGCGGACTCCTTTCCTGCGCAAATGGACGTGGATTGGTTCCATGCTCTCAATCTAGCCACAGAACCCGACACTCCGCCTCCTCGCTTCTTTGGCTCGGAGCTCGCCGTACAGCAGCCCCCCAAAGTCTTCTATACCATAAGGCAAACGGCCCTGGGTTTACTCTCGGTAGCATTTCTCGACGGTCACGTGTGCAAGCTCGAGCTGTGCGACTCAATCAGTGACGCTGCGATCGAGCTGGAACGCACATTCATAGCCCCTGCATACGCTCTTATATGCCTCGATGCGAGTCAGTCTGGAATTGAGGAACTTGCTCTGCTGAGTATCAGGGCAGACGAACTCGTTCAGGCGATAGAGCGGCCAAGTGGGAAGACCGTGTACATACCAAATGCTGTGTCTGGTGCGTCACACGCACCAGAGGTGGGGTCCTGAGATGAAGTCATTGAATTGCGTGGGATTACTCGGAAACACTGATGAATAGCAAGCTAGCCTATGCTCTTCTCTGTGCCGGCCGGCATAGAGTATATATGGCATGCTGGTTGTTCACAGATCAATCATGGCTGCCCCTCTTGAGAAGGTTGGAGTGAAGGACCTTCCACCCATCTACTTGACTGCGGTCGTAGCTCGCTGTACTACTGCGTTCGTGGGGTTTGGTAAACCGGGCGCGTGATTGATGGTGGCATCGGCCTCTCATCCGCGGGACATCCTATCCTCGCTGCGCCGAGGTGCATGACCGAAGCACTGGAGCGTCTCAGACATCACAGAGTTGGAAGCATGAATGACAAGAAGCAAGCGTACCGATCAACAAGCTTCTTTGTCTCTATGATTCTACCTACCGACCGCACTTGCATCCAGTCAATGCAGTCTTCTATCTCAGGATCTCAGCTCCTCAGCCGGCAACCTGTACAACTCCTCCTCAATGTGCGCCAGCTTCGACTCGGCCAGCCGACCCGACTTCAATCCATACATGTGCTGAAAGCTCATGATCATGGGTTTCCAGGCATCAGGATCGATCCTATTAGCGTATTCTGGCAGCCTCAACGCCTTCACAACGTGTGTACGGAGCACTCGCACCTCACAAGCCATGATGAAGCCCTTTGCCTCGCCGGGCAGATCGCTCATCATCTCATGCACGCCCTCTAGTTCCCCTTCCATCTGTACAGGACATTCTTGTATTCGAGGCGGAGCGATGAGCTCAGACTTTTGTGGCGTCAGGCCAGCGGCTGCGAATTTGTCTTTAGTGTAGCGATACCCGAGGGCGACTTTGAAGTCAGGGATGACCGTCGTCCCGGTGGTACGAGCAAGCGCGTTGACCACTGCCACTTGATCTTCGGAGGCAAGATTGAGCACGCATTGCTTTGTGCGGAGGAGGTTGGCTGTTGTTTGGGACATCTGCGCAAGGCCGAGCATGCAGCGGTTGCCGAGCCACCAGGCTGAGGACATTGGGGCGATGTTTGGGGTACCGTCTTCGTTCAGTGTTGTGATGAGGACGACGGGCGTGCCCCAGTAGTGGATTGCTGGGCTGATGACGGAGTGGGTGGACATTGTGAGACTATGTCAGAGAAGCCCTCACAGTGATGATCGATTCTGTTGGAAATCGCTTGCTAGTCAGTGGAAGCACAGTAAGGGCGGCCGAGTCTTATACTGCGCGACTCACGCTGTGGTCGAATGTGAGACCAGTATTCGACATCTCCGAAAGTGAGCGGTGTCTCTTCTCATGGCCACTCTGCAGTGGTTGGAATGACGAATTCCGCTGTCGTACTTCGTCACTTCGACAGCAACGAATGTCCCGGAACTACAATGCAGGAAGTTGGGGACGATCTCGGTCGCAATGCGCCCATTTCGTTTTGCATGAACAGTGCCCCAAAGGTGGATCCAAGAGGCATCCATTGGTCATTTCCGCAGCATGATTGCTGTGGCATTGCTACAGTAGTGATGCATGCTGTGACTGACTCATGTGTTTCTGTATTGTCGTCTTGCCGATGCGAATGCGGATACGACCATACTGCCTTGTGATGGGACAATATCTACCATCTAGTATCGCTCGAAGAAATCTCCCGGCGCTTGACTCATGGGCTTCGATCATGTATGACCAGTTTGTGCTGCCCTCGTGCCTCAAATTGCTGTGTGGTGTCGGAAACTAATAAGAGCTCAGTCAAGTCCTTTCGCGTCCGTGCCGTGATGCTGTGTTACACAAGTGCGCATCGCTGCCAAGATGTACGCCTGAATTCCCTGAACGTTGACCAGCGCAAGACGTAGCTTGCGTGCGAAGGTGTCAAATTTCAGAGCTGTCGCCTGCAGTCGCTCGCCGCAGGGATGCTGATTTGATTATTGTCAAAGGCGTGCGTAGGCTGCAGCGGCAAATTGGTCGCATACACTGTCGGACTGGACTTGACTTTCCAGCGCCGGAGGCTGCCGTGGTGGGACTGCTAACAGACGCACCCACGAGTGGTGCGCTCATGTTGTCTCACAAATCCGCGTCAGTATCGAGAAGCTTGCTCTCATTTTTCTTGCTCGACGGTGACTGCGGTCCTACGCAGCCAGTACGAGTTTCGGGCGAAAGCCCTCCAAGATCCTAGGATCATCGTCCCGTAGTACAAGCTGTCCCTCAAAGCGAACGATGCTCGCAGCAGAACCATCTTGATCGACATAACCTGGCTCGCCGAACCCACAAGTGCCATGCGCTGCGTGCAACCTGCGTATCACCTCGACCATGTCCCCAACAGTGTGTCCGGTGTCTGACCGGATGTGCACAGCCTCAGGCTCGGGGTGTGGCGATACCATGGAGCAGGGACAGACCACGGTCGCTGTCATGGCGAATATTGGCGGCTGACATATGAGCATGGAGAGGACTCGATCGCTAGGCTGAAAGTGCTGCCAACGCTCCACATTCAGCAGGAAAGTGATGGTATACACGCACGAGGCTGGTGGTATTGATTTGGTAGGTCTGGGCTTCCGGATGCTGGTGTGGAAAGGTAGTCTGATCAGCTTACCAAGCAGAGCGTAGTCGGCTGTGGGATCCTGCTGCAAGAAGAGCTTCTGACGTAGGCGTGCAGACTGCTGGATGCAGGAGCCGAAGAAGCGGCTGGCATTCGACGCGCTCAGCAAGTCAGGATGGTCCAGGTAGGAAAGGATCTGGTCGACAAGCTCTGCTGTTGCGAGAGCGTGGTAGTGTACCACACTCCGCGGTGAGTGCTCGCTGAGAAACTGCGTGATGTCTCCGAGGTTACCCTGAGCATGTTGCAAGTCGTTCATGGGATGCTCGGGCTGTTCGTTGGGAGGTGGGGGTGGACGAGTGCGGTTCGCGCCTCGACGGACTCCTGTTACGTCCTCCAGGGCTGCAATCGACGTACGCACAGTGGACAACGTACTCCTCTTCAAGCAGTGTCAGGTTAGAAGCCAAACTACCTGTATCTTACTGAGAAGCAGGAGATCATTGACGGCTCGTCACGATGAACTACGCAACGAGGCACTGCATAGCCCATATCGTGCAGTTGTTTCTCACCGGTTCGCAGCAGGACGCATTGAGGTAAGGCGAGTCCCTCAGACAGATCGCGATTGATGCTCGCACCAAGCACGCGGTGCATAGTGCCAACGCGGCCATATATTCGAGCACTATTTCGGCACGGGTTGCACCACTTCCACAGGCTATGAGGTTCTGAAGTACCTGGTCGTCCGCAAGCATCGCCAAGCATATTGGGCTCGGGATCCGAACGCCCCCCGCTCGGCTCCACCTTCGACGTGAGGAGAACCTGGAGCTCATCACAACTTCATGCGTCTTGCGACTACGACCATCATCATTGAGCGTAGAGTTCCGCCGGTCATGCTCAGAGACCCACAGGTATTGCTACTCCGTGACGCAGCTGGATTAATAGCGTGCGGTACAGGCTGAATGTCAGGACGACGATGTTCCACCAACCATTTGCTGGTGGCATGCCAGGTTGTCGAGGTATATATCGACAAGCCATTCACGATGGTATAGATCGTATACTGTAGGTACTCTCCTACGTACTGTACGATGTGGCCGCTCTCTCATTATACAGTCGCCGCTCTCGGCTTCTGCTCCGGAGTCTGCGCGCAGTCTCCCTACACTAACAGCAGCGACTCCAATTACTCCCTACCTAACACTACAGGCGTCCGGCTCCAGCATGGCTTCGAGACCGTGCTTGTCCAGCCATATGGCTATGACGGCTTCCGCATCCGGGCTTGGGCATTCCGGCCGCCTAACGGGAATGAGATTTCTTTCTTGTTCGATCCGATACTGGAGGGACCAGGCAATTCTACAGCTGGACCAGCTGGCTTCGCGTACGATACGACCATCGACGGATCGCAGAATCTCACTCTGCGCAACGGCAACACCATAGTCAAGACCTTCAGCCCGAACGGCGACAACGTAACGAACGTGCGCTTTGCGTTCTACAGAGCGAATGACGATGGCTCTGAGTCCCTGCTGACGAATGAGTACGCCCCGATCAAAAGTCTCAATCCACGATATTACGAGTGGACCGGAGCTGGCTACGAGTTCTCGGCGGCATTCTCCTTCTCTACGACACCCGATGAGCAGATCTATGGCACAGGTACACAGCAAGACCACATGGTCAACAAGAAGGGCATGGTGATCGATATGATCAACTTCAACAGTCACATCCCCACGCCTGTCTTCATGTCCAGCAAAGGCTATGCTTTCGTCTGGAACTCAGCTAGCGAAGGGGAGATGGAGTTTGGGCAGCTAAGGAATCGCTTCACCTCGAAGTCCACAACACTTGTAGACTACGCCATCACCAGCGCGCCTGTAGGCGACTACGACACGTTGCAACGTCGCCTTTCTGCAATGACGGGACGGGCGCCTACGCCGCCTGACTGGTCTCTGGGCTACCTTCATAGCAAGCTTCGTTACGAGAACCAGAGCGAGTTGATCCAGCTTGCACAGAACTTCCACGACTACAAGATTCCTGTTTCCATGCTCGTCATCGACTACCAATCTTGGGCTCACCAGGGCGACTGGGCACTCGATCCAGGTCTCTGGCCGAATGTGAGCTATATGTCTCAACGTGTCAAGGATCTCACTGGTGCTGAAATCATGGCGAGCTTATGGCCCAGTGTGGAGGACGCGAGCGACAACTATGCCACTATGCAGCGTGAAGGCTACCTAGCCATGACTCGATCTGGTCCAGGTACTACTGATAGCTGGAATGGCAGCTACATCCGCAATTACGACGCCACCAACCCTGCCGCAAGACAATTCCTATGGTCGAATCTGTACGAACATTATTACATCAACGGTATCAAGAACTTCTGGATCGATCAAGCTGATGGGGGTAATCTTGGCGAAGCATATCAGAACAACGGGCAATCCAGCTTCATCCAGAGTCTGCCCAACCCAATCTCCGATGCATTGTACAACGCTGGCACACAGAAATCGGTCGGTAAGCTGTACCCATGGGCGCACCAGCAAGCGATTGAGGAAGGTCTTCGCAACGCGACAGGCACCGACATGGGCACAGCATGCGACTACGTCTCGCTCTCGAGATCCGGATACATTGGCAGTCAGCGCTTCTGCAGCATGATCTGGTCTGGAGATACTACGGCTGTCTGGGAGACGCTGTCCGCGCAAGTTGCTTCTGGACTGTCTGCAGCTGGGACAGGCTGGGGATGGTGGACTGTCGATGCTGGCGGCTTCCAGGGTGACCCTACTGTGTCGTGGTCGAACAATATCGACGAAGAGCCGTACCGTGAACTCTACGTCCGTTGGCAGCAGTGGACCACCTTCTTGCCGTTCATGCGGAACCAGTGAGTCAACCCTAAATCCTTCTCGATTTCACATATCACTGACAATTTCCTCCCAGTGGCTCCCGCGCCTGCAACACACAATCAGCCTACACCTGCGACAACGAACCCTGGACCTACGGCGCCGCCAACACTCCCACGATAGTCAGCTACATCAATCTACGCTATGACCTCTTACCCTATCTGAAAGCCATATTTTCGCAATTCTCGCTCACCAGCCGCTCCATCATGCGACCCCTATATATGGACTTCTCAGTCTCCGATCTGAATATCGTGGAGATGACGCGGAACAACAGTAATTTTACGACGCAGCAGTATATGTTTGGGCCGAGGCTGTTGGTGACGCCTGTTACGCTGCCGAATGTGACAAGGTGGGATGTGTATTTGCCGAGTACTGGAAAGGGCAATGGGACGAGGGATTGGACGTATTGGTGGACGAATGTGTCGTACGCTGGGGGACAGGTTGTGGATGCGCCGGCGCCGAGGGAGTGGATTCCGGTATTCCATCTGGGGAGCAGGGAAGATGTGCTGGCGGGGACTGTGTTTTAGACAATCATCTGAATGATCGTCCAGAGCGAGGTCTCTGGGCATTGACAATCATATGCAATCGCCATGCACAACATTTGCTTCCGGCCCGCATTTGTTCATGTAGACCATGACGTCGCTCCACGTCGTCCACGACAGTTCGGGAATGCATGTTCCGAGACGATGGCAACGCCAACTGCACGACATTTGACAAACGCAGGGAACCGCATTCACGGCAGATTGCGATATTGAACGACTGTCAATTTCAAATCTCAGCTCAAGAAATTCTCGTGCTTCTTTCCAAGCAATCTGTCTAGCTCACAGTAGGCCAAGCGTGCTAAGCCACGGTTTGGCCGTCGCCCGGCAGACATCGCATTCGTACTGATATCCCTCTTCTCGAGTCTTTGCGAGCTGCGTTGTAGGCACCAGACGAAGTCATCACAGTCC
>JAVRRP010000476.1:0-17724 GCA_036872775.1 Oleoguttula sp. CCFEE 5521 | reverse complement strand
AGTTGGACTTGCCTGAGCCATTTGGACCGATGATTGAGGTGAAGTAACTGTCGCCAAACTGGAGGATGTGATGGCCTTTGTAGGACTTGAAGTTGTACAGCTCGAGCGCCAGTAGCTTGCCCATCTTGACTGTCGCGTGTTGCTGTGGCAAGTAACGCAAGATATTGCGTACACTGTCTATATCGCACTGCGGCGCATCGCTGAGTGGGATGTTTCGCGAAGTCTGACCTGGCGCGTTCTCTAGACGCGCCCTTATCTGAGCCGAGATCTCGGCTTTCCTCTCGTGGCTAGCGTGTTTACTCGGCGATCTGACGTTGCATGTTCGGCGAACCAAAAGCTGGCGACAAGAGCACGTTGCTGGCGGTAGCTGTGATATTGCCATATTGGAATGCACACTTGTAATCACGAGATCAGGGCGACTTGATACTGATCACATGCAACTGCCACATGTTTGGTGATCCTAAATAGCCGCATTTAGAGCTGCCTAGTTACCTGATCTGACACACGACCACATTATCCTCATCTCTCTGGAGTCGTAGCGTACAGAGTCGCGTCTCGCATGCCAGCATCTACCAACATATCCACACAACTAGCAAGACACGATGGACGACGACGGTGATCCTAAGCAAGAGACGCCTAAGCAGCGTCCACGCGACATTCGCGGTGATGGCCAAGAAGCACCCGACTATCTCTCCGCACAGCCATACGCCTCGAGCAATGGACTCACAACACCTTCAACGCCTGGACTGTCGCGATCCGGTAGTACCTCTGATCTGAGCGCATTCGAAGGCTTTGGAGGCGAGAATTTTCCACCACTCGATCGTCTGACGATGTTCGATGTCCTGGAGAACTTTGCGTTGCCACAGCGGCTAGAGAAGATGCAGACTGCGCTCCAGCAGCAAGCAGAGAAGGTGCGCGTGCAACGGCGGAAGCTTACGACGCGAGCTCTGTCCAGCAAGAATGTCGTAGTCGAGGAGTGGAGGAAACGAGTGCCCAACACTCCTGATGAGCAGCTGGACCGCTATCGCAAGCGCATGAAGGACACCGTGGACCGACTGGGTAAGCGCTGGAACGACCAGAAGATTGTTTCCCTGAAAGAGAAGATCAGCTTCGTCACAGCCGTGCTGAACATCTTCATATCCGGATACCTGATCGGCGCTTTCCCGGAGTACTTCCACTACTGGTACACCGCACAGCTGGCCTACTACATGCCCATACGATGGTACACCTACCACAAGATCGGCTACCACTACTTCCTTGCAGACCTCTGCTACTTTGTCAATCTCCTGCTGGTGCTGAGCATCTGGTTCTTCCCGCAATCCAAGCGCCTCTTCATCAGCACCTATTGTCTCGCTTTCGGCAATAATGCCGTGGCAATAGCCATGTGGCGCAACAGTCTGGTCTTCCACAGCCTAGACAAGGTCACGAGGTAAGCATAACAACAACTGTGTCAGACCGTTCCTTACTGACTCTCTGTAGCCTCTTCATCCACATAATGCCCTGCGCAACTCTCCACGTCCTCGTTCACCTGATCCCTCGATCCCTGCAAGAGTCCTCCTTCCCCGCCATAGCCTCAATACGCTACTCCTCGCCCACAGCACCCGAACACTACAGCCTTAGCGCCATGATCATCTGGGCAACACTCCCATACGCCCTGTGGCAGCTCTCCTACCACTTCCTCATTACAATCCGAAAACGCCCCCAAATAGCCGCAGGCCGGCCGACCAGCTTCACGTTCCTGAGGAGAAGCTATAAAAATACCGTGCTGGGGAAATTCGTGTTGGGATTCCCGGACAGTTTACAGGAGCCCGTTTTCATGGGTATACAGTATACCTACGCCCTTCTTACCATGCTTCCATGCCCAATTTGGTTTTGGTACAGATGGGCGTCATCGGCTTTCCTCATGATAGTGTTCACGTGGGCGAGCTGGAATGGAGCTAACTTCTACATTGAGGTGTTTGGGAAGAAGATGGACAAGGAGCTTGAGAGCTTGAGAAGGGAGGTTGCCCGCATGGCGAAGAGTCCTGAGCTCGGCGGGGACGATGGGTTGGGAAGTCAGGTTGGGAGCCCGGTGGGTAGTCCGGCGGGTCCGGAGGGGAAGGAGCAGAGCGGGCTCGATGGGACTTTGGAGGGAGGTAACAGCAGTGCGTTGGATCTTGGGCCGCCTGCAAAGGTGGACGGTGACGGTGCTACATTGGGCCACAGGGCGAGCGGGAGCCGAGCGAGCATTGGAGGCGAAGCAGGTACGCCAAGCGCGGAGAAGAATGTGCGCTTCTCGAGCGACAGCTACGGAAGCTTGGTTGGGATTGGCGAAGATGCGAAGAGCAAGTAGAGATGGCGCTTGGAGTGGTTGGAAATGTATGACATATATCGACAGCGTTCGGGGCATGACTCTGCGCGAAGGGCTGGGACGCGCTGATGGGATCGGCTGCATGACATGGCACGGCGCAGGGCGGCTTATGATATACCCAGGATTGATTGTCGAGCACTACGGACTGTGACGGTGAGCTTCCATCAACTGCGAAGAGTTGGCCGCTCATTTACTGCTGTTCCTTGCATGTGTGTTGGAATGCCCGAGACCGGCATGCCGAAGTGAAGTCTAGCCGGCTTGGCAAATTGCTCTATCTGGACTTCAGCCGTCTGACTCATTTGCTTTCTTCCTTCAACGCACCTCATCCTGTATACGCTTCTGCGTCTAAACACGGTGTGCCATGTTAAAGGGATTATTGCTTTAACTCACACGACCGACGATTGATGCCAGGGGGATGCTTTGCCACCAATACGTATGGCGGTTTGTCACTGATCTTCGGACCTTGACAATGAACGGAATCGGTGCCGTACTTTCGGACTTTCCACCATCATGGTCAAGACCGAAGCATCAAAGGCATCTGAGCAAGCCCTGGCGCCTGTACGCTGAGGACATCGCGGTGTAATCCTGCACTGCCCTCGCGGGAGCGACAGAGTCTTTCCACTATCTCCTTCTCTCTGTGCTTGACCACGTTCATGTTTCGCTGCTCTTGACGAGGAAGATCGATGTGCGAAGAGCTACACTGCCCATGGAGTGCGCTCAGGAAAGGAAGGCGCGATGGAGGGACGCATAAATCACGTGGAGGGGCCTTGGCACTCGAGCCATCGATGCGCTTCACATGTCCGCTTCCTCACTTCACTGCCTTCCACGGTGCATCGTTTCCCACACACACATAGTCATCCTCATTGCAACATCACGTCCTTTGACGGAGGACGACACCGACGAATTAAAGGTAACCTATTTACCCTCTCCCCATTGATATCAGGGGACATACTGGGCAGAGCGGTGGCGGCAGCGGCTCCCAAGGCGTCGTGACTTCACTGACACCAGCTACGCGAACGCACGCCCGAAGTGAAGCTGAGAGTCCGCCCAAAGTCTTGCCAGCATCAAGAGTATTACTTACAGCTTCGCATTCGCCGCCTACAACCTTGCACATTTGCTAGACGCCTTTCACTGTACCCAGCAGAGTCGCGCAGCGCCATTGATCGGCCGTCAACTGACCTCCGCGCGAGCACTCAACGCTCTTGCACATATCATACCCCTGCACACATCGGAATCATGTTCACCATCGAGCTCCCCGATGGCAGGGAGATTGAGCTGCACGGCCTTATACACACCATGAACCTCGAATACATCCACGGCGCCATGATTACTGGTCATATCGCCCCAACTTCGATGGCCCATCTGAGATCTGTCACAAAGACGGCTGCAAAGGTGATCTACAACCAGGAGAAGTTTACTGAAGAATACCATACCAGGGTACGAAGCACTCTGCTTGACTTAGACCAACTTTCGCTGACAGTCATAGGTCTGCGGTACCAGAAACACTCTAGCGTGGATCTTATGCGCGACTCACCGCTGTCCAGCTCCGCAGGAGATGGCTCACGACAATTTCACTTTCAGTGGGCAGAGAGCAGACCCCAGCGGCTTCAGCCCGACGCAAAGCTTGTCAGAAGATGCTACAAGCTCCCAAAGTTATCAGTATTCAGCTGCTACGGGCGCAAACGCTGCGTCACCCTCACCGATATCTCCCACCTGCAAGAGCTCGAGTCCCGGGAATGGTTGCCAACTCTCAGCATTGAAGAACGCCCACATGCTGCCAGCTTCGTACTGGGACGCTCTATACTACGCCGTCACAGCTGAGATCAAGTTTCTCTATGAAGATCTCCAGACTCGTTTTGGTAACAAATGGGAGCGTGGTACCTATGTTCTCCACAGCTTCGGGACTGGCGAGGGAACCAAGTACGATGTTTGTGTCGCGGAACTTGCCTCCATGCTCGAGCGTTTCTGTAACGACCTCATGCAACCTTCCGTGGTCGCCGCTATCGACTACCGCGTTAAGCAGAAAAACGCATTCAACCAGCTTGGTGGTGTGCCCGAGATGACAGAGATTCTCGCTGCATATGGCATGGTCAGCATCGATGGCGCCACTCCGCAGCAGATATGGCGTATGCTGGAAGTCGACTTTGTGCCTGCTATCACCCAAGCCCTCAATGGCGACGTCACAGACAACGCCAACCTGATGAGCCCTCGCTCAGCGATGCGCCGCTACGGTCCGGCTGTCAAATACGACCTCGATCCAGACTACTTGCATTGCACTTGCCCTAACAGCTGCGAGTGCCGGACCATCTGCGC
The DNA here is from genome assembly GCA_036872775.1 of Oleoguttula sp. CCFEE 5521. Classification (NCBI taxonomy): domain Eukaryota; kingdom Fungi; phylum Ascomycota; class Dothideomycetes; order Mycosphaerellales; family Teratosphaeriaceae; genus Oleoguttula; species Oleoguttula sp. CCFEE 5521. The sequence continues at coordinate 13,061 of JAVRRP010000476.1, read as the reverse complement.
CTTTTCCGATCCTGGATGTACTTGTGAGATTCAGCGGCAGCGCATGGGCATCGTTCCCATGCGTAAGAAGACGCCCCCGCCACTTAAGCCCATACCACAACCCCAGCTACTCACTGCACTGCTCGCTACGCCGCAGCAGACGCCTGCGCCACGTGTGCCTGCTCCTCAATTGCCTGTCGTCCAGGACCGTACCATCAGTGCAGGTACAGTCCGCGCACGCCGTGCTGCTTTCGAGGGGCCGAATCTGCAGCTCGCGGTTCCCGGGCCTGCACATGTCAATACGACCGCCTATAAGGATGAATCTGAGGTCGCTGAGGGTTATCGTCAGCTCGCTCGTGACCATCCAGCGGCTGCCGAGGAGATCAACACGCAAGCAGTGCCAACTCGCAAGCCTGTCCCGTACACCCAGCAGCCGGCTCGCCCTCGCGTTGCTGAGCCTAGAACCCCAGTCCGCGCGCCGAAAGATACTACTCCGTTGGGCTTCTTTAGCGACTATTCCGGTCAGCGCTATCCTGCCGAGGCGACCTTCCGTGGCCTTCCTACAGTGTCACCACCGACCTACGGTGCAACGCTGCAGCCCATCGCAGTATCGGCGTCGAAGGGCATTATTCGCAGTGAGGCCTCGCCTGACAACTCTGGTCTCTTCCCACAGCCACTCATTGTCAAGCGCAAAAATGCGGCTACGCCGTCCACGCGGATCCCGTTCATGGGTGAAGAAGTGCCGCAGCCGCGTTCCGGAGAAGCTATCAGGACCAAGGGCTACGAGAATGCTGCCACGATGCGTGCTCTCGAGGGCATGGAGATCACCCCGAAGACCACCAAATCATCCACCCCAGTCACGCAATCCTTCCCAGTCCCCACCCGCGGGAACATTCGTGAACCGGACAGCCTTCACAGCACTACTCCTACACCGCACCAGACCTACGCCACCCCATCGGGTCCACGCTACGGCTCAGCCACCGGCAACGAGCCCTTCCCTCGCCTCTCCTCCGACAGGACTTCACCCGATCCCAGCGGCCCCTTCACAACCGTCCTTCCCTCTCTGATCTCCAACCCTGAGCTCCGAGCTCACGCCCAGTCAGCCGCCTCAAACACGGACCTCACCTCGACAACCCCTCATCGCGACAACATCACTCCCCATCCCGCCACAGTCCAGCGGTACGTCTCTGCTGGCGGTTTGACGCCTCTGCATGAGCGCGAGGAGATCACCCCGCCCGACCTTGACTTCATGCGTCATCCGCCTTCCGGACTGGGCAGCTACAGTAAGGAGGCGCTAATGAAGGCTGCTGAGCAGCTGTATGTGCAGGAGCAGACTGAGAAGGAGACTAGAGTGAAGAGTCAGGAGAGTGTGAGGAGCACTGGAGTGAGTGATGGGGAGAATGTGAGGGAGGGCAGGGAGAGAGTGAGTACGGGGACGGGTAAGGTGGGTGAGAGATTCAAGAGGATGTTCAGTCGGACGTTCAGTGGGAGTGGGAACGAGTGATGTGATTAGAGTGAAGGTCAGGCGCTAAAGGGGCTGTGAGGGCGAGGTCTGTCTCTCGGCTGTTGTGGTGCACGTTATATGTGCTTACGCGAGGAGTGCCAATTATTGAGAGAGAGAGGCAGGTAGCACCTTGTCTACATCTCCAACGCCCCTTGCAACGCGCCTACGCTCAAGGCAAGCACTCCCAACATGAAACTAGCAACCCCGAATCCCCCTTGTACATCGTCTTTCAAGACAGTCCACAGCACGCCAAATGCTGTACTCAATACAACACCTACAAGCCCAAAGCCACAGACTTTCGGCCAAGAGATCCCCTCGATGAAGCAGATCCCCCACCCCTCGCTTGAGCCAACTGCGGGCGCAGCTACTAATCGCTCGTGCAGCTTCCTAGGCACACGAATAAAGCAGACTGGCTGGTCGTCGGCGTCTTCGGGATGGTCGTAGAGGTGACGGAGTTGGTTCTTACCAATGGGTGGCACGAACTCTGCGGGCATGGGGTTGTAGGTGTACTTGTCTTTCTGAGTAACGGGCGGAATAACGTCGTATTTGCGAACGTCTGCGAGATCCTTGCGGAACACCTCGAACTGGACGAAGCGCAGTTCAGCTAGTATGCGGAGGGAAATAATACGACGGAAGCGACCGCGGATGCTGGTGTATTGGTGTCGAAGGAGGCGGAAGAAGTCAATGTCTGAGACCGGTGTGGGGGTCGGAACGTGTGCGAGCTTCGTGGCATGGCGTTTGAACGGGACGCAGAGCAGAAGGAATTGGAGTGGACCAGTGGGTACGGAAGCTGGCGTACTTATAGGTCCAGCGGGCTGCGTGACAGGTGACAATTGATTGTTGTGTTGTGGAAGCTGTGCTTGGCCTCCGCTTGCACTTGAAAACATTGCGCGGCGGGCGAACGTCCACATAGCTGTTAGTGTGCCGACAGAGGTGCTATGAGGGGAGGTATTAGAGCGGTAGTGGTCGAGCGAATGTTGTAAATCCCGCAAGGCGCCTGGCCTGATCTCCATATAGTCGTCGTACATTGACAAGCCACACGCCTACAATGACAGTCCATTAGTAGTGACCGCGACGTGGCTTTCATCGTACTCACGCAGTGCCATCTGATCCTGGTCATCTTGGGACCGAGTGGAGCCTCTGGGTTGAGACACGATCGTAAACTGTTCAGCGCATCATCCTGGATGACTAGGGTGAAAAGCATTGCAATAACGGCAACAAAGCCGCCAGCGTGTGGTGACGGCGCAAAAAGTTTACGTGCTAGGCGGTACCCAGCGTATAAATCCGCGAGTACCACGGTGAGCGCCGTGAATCCACTTGCGAAGACCGGGAATCGATCTATGGCGGCCTTGATGATGTGCTCGTATCTACCGTTTGCGTCTTGCTCAAAGTCATGATGCTTCAATTCGTCAGAAGCTGAGTCCGCTGGCCATACAATTACAGCAACGGGCTTCATGAAATTGATCCCGATAACAAGTAATCCGCTCATCGCAAGCTCGAGAATGCGCGAATGTCCCGTGATGGACTCCGGTGGCAAGAGCGCCCAAGTCAAAATCATGGCATAGATCCACAAGATTAGGGGGAGCATCAAGTGGTGGTCCTTGCTCCAATGTACCTTTGCATGGAGCAGCACATTCGATGCGTTCACGGTGAGTGGAGGACGACTGCTACACTGCACCTTCGCAGTGGTCCAATCCTTGAAATGTTCTTCTCTGATCCAAGCTGACTCCGGACTTTCCGGGCGAGCCTGTCCTCCAATGAGATCATTCCCTGTCAGGATAGTCCGGTCAAGCCCCTCCATGTGAGGTTGAGTTCTTGGCACGGCATGCATCTGGGTCTCAGCTGGAATTGCGTCCAAGCCCTTTGTCCCACTGGGCTTCCCGTGGTAAGTCTCGAAATCCGTCGAGCGCGTCGTCGACTTTGCGGACGGAGTCATCTCCAGATCAGACGGTCCCTGTTCTGCAGCAGAGTCTTTGGTTGAAGTGGTAAGCTTTTTCTGCGGGACAGGCAGCTCCACTCCATTGCGAACGCGCAAGGCTTGCCTTTGTCTGGAATATTCTCCTAACAATCCAACCGAAAGAGGCATCGCCGGCACTGCCGTCATGGGCTCCATGCTACGTCCCTGTTTGTGATTACCACCTCTGCCCACCACACTCGGCAGTGGAGGCGGTATGATAGCTCTCATGGATGCGTTCTTCCGCTCGGCCTCCTCGCGCTCCCACTGCAACTTGCGTATCCTCTCTCGGCGCTCGCGACGGATGTCTTCGGTTATCTCGACAAGGCGGAGGACGTCTTCCTGCGAGGAGGTCAGTAGGTGGGACAAGGGAAGAGAGTCGTTAGTGGAGAAAGGGAAGACGTACGTAGCGGAGGTATTCGATGACATAGAAGTAGTCGTCCGTCTCCTCGTAGCTGTATCCGCACTCGTCGATGGCTTCTTTGATCACAAGGTCTCTGGTAATCTCAGTCCACATTTTGTCTTTCGTCCTACCCGTATGTGTTCCTTCAGTGATCCTGCGTTCCGTAATACGTATTTCCTCCGCCGTCTCTCTCAGTGGCGCAGGCGCAGGTGGTGCCTCCAAATCGAGATACATGTGAGCCCGCTCGAAGACATTCATGGAGTTCTGATTCGGAGTCAAAGTATGTGTATCTGTATGCATGTTTCTGCGACCTTTGATAGCGCCGTCCGCCAAACGTGGAACACTAGTCGTCATAAAGCCGTTTTTCATGTCATGTCCAGGCATCTGGGTCTCATACTCAATAGCAAAGTCACCAGTGAAGTTAGGCGGTTCCGGCAAGCGCCAAAAGTCAGCTATATCTTTGGGTCGTAGATCCTGCGCCGCCTGGGCTCTACCGAGAGAGGAGATTGAATTACTCTGAACAAGTGACTGCGTCTGATGAGAGTCCTCAGCGCCGCTGCGTGGAACAGCAATGGGTGACGCCAGTCGCGTGGGTGAGAGAGCCGGAAGCTGACTACTGCTTGATGCCCAGGCACTCATTGAGTCGAAGATGGGTTTCGTTCCATCCCATCTTGTAGTCGGCGTCATCTCGATGGGCGCTGCAATGGCTGTCGCATACTCGGTCAAAGCTCTCAGCAAACGCTTTTGAAGCTTCCATGATGGTTGGTCAACCTTCAATCTCGCTAGAATCCAAGTGCGTCTTTTTGGATACATGACGTGGGCCTCTTTGCCGATGAGCTCGAGTAGTAGAACATATGGCCCGACATCTTCGTAGGTAGTCTCGTCCACTTCGATATCATCAGCGCTTAAGTCGACCCATTCCTCCTCAAGAGTGTCTAGTAGTCCAGTAGCAGCATCACTCTGCTGACTAGTAAGAGGTCCGCCACTCGTGCTGGCTTTAGCTTTGAGTATGAAATCGAGCTCAGCTCGGAGCTTCACATTGAAGCCGTGATTCTTGGACTGGGATGCGTTGAGAAGCAAAATGGAGTCATCGGTGGCCATTCTAGAGTACTCTGCAGCTTCCTGCAGAAGTCGACAAGCATTGTCTAGGATATCGGACTTCACCCAGTCAGGCACGTCGTCCGGACGGACCGGACCACCGCCATCGAAATCTGCTTCTGCAGACTGAGCCGCCTTTCGAGGATCGATGGCAGGACGGGCAAATCCTTGTACGCTGGGCCGTAGCTGCAGATCCGGAGGGAGCGTCGCACTGCTCAGGTGGCGAGACTGTCCATCGACAGGAGCATTCCATTCATGCGTGGCACTACCGCCCGCTACAGACATGACCCGCTTAGTCGTGCGTGGGGCCAAATCTAGCGACAAAGCGTTATCGTACTCAGTAGTTGTAGGCGGCATAGCAGGCTACGTTCACGTAACGGCCACTCCATGTAGGGAAGTCCGGGGCGCCTGATTTGCTTTCCAGAGCCTCAGAACTCGGAGATATTATACCTGTAAATACTTTGGGATGTGCTGTTTGACGCACGTCAGTACAACAGAGGCTCTCGCACACAGTGACCTGCGCCAGTGGCGGCAACTGGGTAGTCAATCTCGCGGCAGGAGCGCAACATAAGCAGAATCACACGCGATGGCGCAAACGCGAGGTCAAGATCAGTCAGGAATATACTCCTTGTACTCACAAAGATCACTCGACGAGGCTGAGCTGGTCTGACATCGAGCGCTAAGCCTCGATGCACCTGCGGCAAAGGCGTCTGCAGACGCTGCCAGGGTTTTAGACGTGGCATATTGGCGTACAAGGGAAGCAGGCGGCTTCACGCCATCACAGTCTTCCAGCTCCTTATACTGGTCACGACGGGATAACGATCACAAGGTGGACTGACGAGCAAGGATATTTGCGAGCAAACACAGATTATTGACGATGTGAGGTGAGCTGTGCCAAAGTTTAGTGCGCTGTCCAAGGAAAGCTTGGCAGTAGGCTAAGGTATGCTCCAGTGCGAGAGGAGGGGATGTATCGCTATCGAAAGGGAGTTTCACATCGACTTCTGGTATCGGACAGTACGTTGCTATCTATTGTCTCTTCTGATGTTGGATGTTGAGATGGGCACCTATCCCGCCACTGCAGCATACGCCATAATATCAGAACGCTCAAGAACGCCGAATGCTGCAAGCTCGCAGCCCTCAACGTCCTCCCTTAATCCTATCATGCCCGTTCAGATCCTCACAGCCCACCCCAGACTCCCTCCCACCACCCCCGCTCAACAACAGGCGGCAGCCCCTGCCCAGCAACCTCGAACCAGGCCCCCTGCACCCCTGCACTCATTCCAAACCACTCCTGCACCTCGACCCAATTCCTCAGAACCCACCAACACGCACTTCCTATCACCCCTAAGCCACCCATCACTTGCAGAGCCATTAGTCCACGCCGTGAGAAAGACTGCGAGAATGCCAGCACGCCAAGCGGGTCGAGAACAGCGATCTCGCCTCCCAGCTTGCCGCGTGGTGGACGAGAGGGAGAGGTCGTGGTAGTGAGTGCTTTCTCGTCGCCGCTCTCAACATCGGGAGAAGCTCCAGTGGTGGCGTCCCAGTCACCTTCCGACTTCGGTGGCAGAAGGTTGCCGTAGCGGCGGCGATCGTGAAGGAGGCTGCGCTGCAAGTCCTGAGCCCACTTGGCGAGGCGGACTTGCCGGTAGGGTTCTGTTTGGGTGTTGTGAGATGCGAGGGCAAGTGTCGTGGCGTTTGGAGCTGGGGCGTTAGAATTGTGAGATGTTGAGGGTGAGACCGAACGGTAGTAGCTAGAGGTAGTGTAAGGTACGAGAACCTTGCTTGGGTCGTCCAGTAGACTTCCTGTGTTCGTCACGATTGGGCTGGAGAGCGCAGAAGTACTGGTGAGCTGTGGTGAGAGCAGCAAAGTCTGCTTCTTGAGATCGACGTGCCTACTGAGATGCTGTTCACGCCACTGTAGGAACTTCTTCGCTGACAGATGACGCATGCGTGCAATGTTGCCTGGACTCAGGAAACGGTCGATGAAGTATCGTAGATCGCTTGATGCCAAGGGTTCGAGGTAATCAGACGCCATAAGTAGGCTCGCATCCATCGTCTCACTATCATCTGACAACGCGGATGAGACTGCGAAAGGCTCCAAGCGGGAGTGCTGCGGTGCAGACTCGAAGAACTGGAAGCCTGCCATCTCTGGTACGATGTCGACTATGGAGAACCAGTCGATACTCGCCTGAGTGAGTGTACTTCTTACGCTGTCCCGTCGCCTCTCTAGATCTCCCTCACTGACGTCGGCGCGCCCGAGTAGAGGTATGAGGTTAGTGAGCGAGGCCAGCTTGCGCAGTAGAGCGTGCTCTGACTCGCTGATGGGCTGGAGGTCCGATTTCGTGAGGTACAGGACCACATCAACGTAAGTCCCGCCGTCACCACTGAACAAGCTGAGTAGCTGGTTGTCACTGAGTGTGTCGATTCCTGCGTTCTCCAAATGTAAGTTCTCCACTTCTCGCGATATGCGATCAGCCATCTCTGGACTGTCAACGCCAGGCGTATCAATGAAGCATAGGTTTCGCTCAAGTATGCCCTCGCCGAAGCTCTTTCTTCGCCAGAGACTCCGACTGCTCTCCATGTCTGACCACCAGAGTGGGTACGGACGGGTCGATGCATGGATCTCGTTGATACCAGATGTTGCTTCATGTGCGGTCTTGCCGCTCTTCGGATCCGATGCAATGGAGACGCTTTCCGTCACTGGATCGATATGAACAATATCCTCGCATGTACGGAAGATGCTCTTGATCAGACTTGTCTTGCCGCTACCGCTCGGTCCAACTACCATCACTTTGAGACGACCCATGTGACGTCCACGATCTGTAAAGGGACGCCGCGACGGCAGTGTCAAACTTGGCATGACCAGCTGGGGATCGGCTCCAGTCGACACCGGCAGCACCGCTAGCTCGTCCTCGTCCTCGTTCGAAGACTGCACAGCTTGGCTGTGTGTCTCGGATGCAACACTGGCTTCCTCGTCGCTCAGTCGAAACGACTTCATGGATGCTGATCGAGGTGTGCTTGGCATGGCAGACTCTGGATGTGGACTAAGGCGTAGCGGTGTAAGAGGTTGGCTCATCAAGTTGATTGACGAGTTGGACGCTCTCCGCAAATGCGTCCGGAATGGCGACTCTGCTGACCGCAATGAGATCGGCGACCCGGAAATTGATGCTTGACTTGACGGGTGCTCGGAGGAGATGATGCGGTTGCCTGCAGCCAATATACTAGGGTGGACTGGGTTCCCTGCTTTCCTCTTCCTACTTGCCAGCGAAGTGCTCGGATCGCTATTGTTGCTGTCTACTCTTGATAGCGTCGACGATGTGCCGTACGTGTTGACGCTCCCGCTCATCGCGTCTTCCAGGCTTTGTACGCCATATGTGCTGTCATTCACCTTGCTCGCGGTGGGGCTGGGCGAGATATCGAGCTTCGGGGCCTGCTCTGATCCTCTCGAAGTCTTCCTTCCACGTCGCAACTCGGCCTTGTCCATATCAGCCTCGCTCCGGAGGAAGAACGTCGTCGGTCCCGAGCTTGTCGTGCCCACGACACCTGGCTGAGGTGCAACTGCCTTCTTAGCCCTGAGGGTACGATCCTTCTGCGGCGATGTCGCGCTCATCGTGGGCTCATCGGACGTATACAGCTACCAGGGCTGTGCGGTCAGAGGTGAGGTCCGCTTCGGACAACGATGATCGGCGGAGCTGTCGTCTGCCTGCGTGGAGGTTTCAGGCAAGGGCACAGGATCAAGTAGCGTCGCCTATCCAGAAGTCATGCCACAGTCCAGTGTCCCTACTGTTGCTGCCGATCGTCGTTGCTGATGCCTCGCATTCGGTCTATGTTTACGACATCGAGTCGACCCCGCCGAGTGGTCACGGAGATTGCGGGCGGCTGCGATAGTCGATCACAGGGTGGATGTTCCAATGACTATGACCGGATGATGCAGCAGCCTCAAGCCACAGCTACAGTGAACAAGACTGGTTGTAAGACACAAGACGCCGAGGCAGAGCAGTGTGGGAAGATCACAGGGGATGACTGCTCCGGAATGTACAACGGTACATGTCGGCGCGTCGTTGATAGCTGGTCATGCACTGCGGCCTCATCCGCTCCCGATCTGGTTAGAGCAGATCGGCCGAGGAAACAGCTCCCTCGCGAACTGAATTGGACATTTGCAGCTCAGAAACGGTATGACTTGGTGATGCAGCGATTCTTCCCGTCGCGCATCCTTCGAGCAGCTGCCAATACACTCGAACGGCCTGATTGGAGTAAGACACTCCATCTACCGCGCTCGACTTTCCCAGCGCGTCCGAAAGCCGCAGAGCTTGAGAAGTATCGTCAGAGGTGTGCCGATGAACTATATGCATGGCAGTCTGCTGCACGCAGTAAAACCGCTCAGACTACCGACGGTAGCAAGGATGTAGACAACGAGTTCGTGCTTCATGATGGCCCGCCGTACGCGAATGGGTCAGTTCACGCGGGCCATGCTCTAAATAAGATCCTCAAGGACATCATAGTCCGATCTCAGCTCAGCAGAGGCAAGAGGGTGAAGTACCAGCCAGGATGGGACTGTCATGGGCTGCCAATTGAACTCAAGGCGCTACAACAGCGAAGTGCATCTGGCAAAGGGGATCCAGCACGCGATGCTGGCATTGGGTTGTCCGCACTTGAAATCCGCCAGACAGCCAATGCGTTGGCCAGTAAGACCATCGAGGACCAGCGGACAGAGTTCAAGACTTGGGGTGTGATGGGGGAGTGGGACACGCCGTACAAGACCATGGATTACGATTTCGAGATCCGGCAATTGGGTGTGTTCAGAGAGATGGTCAAGAAGGGTACGTAAATGCAACGTGATGGCATATACAGTCTAGATATTGATGTATGGAGTAGGTCTGATCTTTCGCGACTATAGGCCAGTGTACTGGTCCCCTTCGTCCCGTACAGCACTTGCAGAGGCAGAGCTTGAGTACGACGACCAGCATAAGTGCACTGCTGCCTTCGTGAAATTGCCGTTTGTACAAGTGCCATCTGCTCTCAGCCAGCATGAAGGAATCGATGCAAGCCGTCTCCATGCCCTGATCTGGACGACTACCCCATGGACACTACCGGCCAATAAGGCCATCGCGTACAACAACGACATTGAGTACATTGTGATTGAGCTCAGCAGTCCAGATACCGAGCGGCTACCGGCGGACCAGCTTCTACTGGCGAAAGATCGGATTGAGCACGTTTTGTCTTTCTTACCAGAGAGGACGACATACAAGTTGATCGTTGATAGCATTATGGGCTCCGAGCTCTCTAGCAGCGATGCTGCTTGCCTCAACATCTTTCAGAACACAAAGTCTCGCATAGTCCCAACAGATTTCGTCACAGCGACCTCAGGTACAGGCCTTGTGCACATGGCTCCCGGCCACGGCATGGAAGACTACCTAGTCTGCCAGAAGTACGGCATCGGTCCGGCTTTCGCTCCCATTGACGACGCCGGCTGCCTCACGGATGAAGCCTGGCCAGAGCATGCGAAGTTGCTCACCGGTCTCCTCGCTGAGACTAAAGGCGGCGCGGCCGTTCTTGAAGCACTCGCTAAGCCTTCCGGTCCTTCAGCTTCGCCGTCTCTGCTCGCCTCCCACACTTTCACCCACAAAAGTCCGATCGACTGGCGCACCAAGAAGCCCGTGATAGTCCGCGCCACAGCCCAATGGTTCGCGGACGTCAGTAAGATCAAGTCTCGTGCTCTCAAAGCCATAGAAGCCGTACACTTCATCCCCGAGTCCGGTCGAAGTCGACTGAAAGCTTTCATCGAAGGCCGGAGTCAATGGTGCATTTCCCGGCAACGAGCTTGGGGCGTGCCGATACCTGCGCTGTACCATGTGGTGACGGGAGAGGTGTGCATGAGCGATGAGAGCATTGCGCATATCATTGAGACTATCAAGGCCCGAGGGACAGATGCATGGTTCTCCGACGACGAGCATGAGACTACGTGGCTGCACAGTAGTTTGGAACCGGGTAAGTGGGTACGAGGCAAAGATACGATGGACGTCTGGTTCGACTCCGGCACGACGTGGACCTCACTCGCCTCACGCAGTGATGCATCAAAGCCTCTGGCAGATGTTTACGTAGAGGGCTCAGATCAGCATCGCGGCTGGTTCCAAAGCTCGCTACTCACTGCTGTCGCCACGCAGGAGATCGATGAGAAGCCCATACCGCCTTACGGGACACTAATCACGCACGGCTTTATTCTGGACGGCGAAGGGAGGAAGATGAGCAAAAGTCTGGGTAACGTGGTAAGCCCGAGTGAAATCGTGAGCGGTGTTTTGGTACAGCAGCAGCAGCCCAAGTCTAAGCCAGGGAAGACTGGCGAAGCAAAGCCGCAAGCCGTAACACTGAAGGGCAAGAGCAAGTCTGACTTACTCGGTCCTGATCTGCTTCGCCTATGGGTCGCAAGCTCAGACTACACCAGGGACGTGCCTATTTCGCAACAAGGTCTTCTGGGCGTACAGCAAGCGCTGCAAAAGCTACGGGTGACGCTAAAGTTCTTGTGCGGTGTACTCGCAAATCACGACCCCTCGGCTACACTGGCCCCGTTCGACAACTTGACACTAGCAGACAATATGCTGCTCTCTGCTCTTGCAGCCACCTCGCGAGAAGTCTGGCAAAGCTACCAAGACTACCGATTTCATGAAGGCGTCCGCGAGGTGACAAACTTCGTCAACGCCGATCTGAGCGCTTTCTACTTCGAAGTCGTGAAAGACACGCTGTATGCTGGTCTCTCTACAGACCGACAGCGAGTGCAGAGTGTACTAACCACAGTCCTCTCTGAGATGCTACACTGGCTAGCACCGATCGTACCCCATCTCATCGAGGAAACAGCAGTACACCTGCCACAGTCAATGAAGCAAGGCGATTTGAAGGACCCATTGCAGAGAGTATGGACTACACTATATATTCAAGCAGAGCCCGCACATAAAGAGCTCGTGGCGACCTTCCGCGCGATCTCAGCAGCCACAAAGATCGCACAAGAGCGCGCTCGCTCTGCCGGCATGCTGGGCAGCGGGCTCGCCTGCCGTGTCGAGGTGAGGTCTTCCCCTTCAGGGGGATCCGAAATGGGAATCAATGATCGCTTTATCCAGCGTACCCAATCTTTGCTAGACTCCGGAGAGCTTGCTGCTATGCTCGTGATAAGCCAAGCTGCGATGGTGTTACCGGGTAGCGAGGGACCTGGTGGAAACGAGGCGGATGAGATTCCAAGCAGTGCTGATTGGAGCTTTAAGGAGCCTGTTATGGTGAAGCTGTCCTCCAAAAGCGGCGAAGCTACAGATTTCAGGGTCGGCAGTGTTGTTGTCTTGCCGCCGGAGCAGAGCAAGTGCGTGCGATGCTGGCAGTATACGGCGGAGAGCGAAGAGACGCCGTGTGAGCGGTGCTTGAAGGCGGTCGCCGAGCAACAGACTTGAAGGTCCGCAGTCGGGGGAGCTTGTGGACGACATGGCTTGCTTGCTGACCTCCAGGGTTGATCATTGTACCAATAGCTTTATGATAGTGCGCACCTCACTGTATGATATAGAAGGCACAGCTGAGACTTGACTCGATTCGATTCTTCCTCTCAAGATAGCTTGGCATGTTCATTATCTCAACTACACAAAACAGGAGCGCCTGGGTATAGCAATATGCGGCCTAACACTTCACTTCGCAAAGCATACCTCCCTGATCGAAGCATTCCCAAACGCCACGCCACTGCCAGTCTTCTCTCCGCCAATGCATCCTTCTCGCCTCAGCTAGCTCCACCATGCTGCCATCAAGCGGAAGACTCTCAAATCACTTCCACCTCCAGCGTCCCCTTCTCATTCCTACTAACCTTCCGCATCGTCGCGTCCTGCCCCGTCATCCGCCTGCCCAGGGCCCGTTCAAGCTTAGCTCCAAGCGCGACTTTGCTAACCTCCTCGCTCTTCCCCGCGCTCATAACATATCTCTGCTTATCCAGCCTCGCATCCTGCATTCGCTCGAAGCCAGCGCTCCAAGACTTGATGTCTTGTGTCTTTGGGTCTTGGGAGTTGAGGGTCGAGGTTGAGGGGTTGTAGGGCGAGGAGTACATTGCACAGGGGTTGGTGGTGAGAGGTTTTGAGGGTGCGGACAGGCGGGTGGGT
>JAVRRP010000475.1:0-17743 GCA_036872775.1 Oleoguttula sp. CCFEE 5521 | reverse complement strand
AAAGGACACCTGCGACCGAGTACCACTCTTGCGCTTGCCAGAACCAACAACACTCCAGTCTGCGGTCTCCGATGAGCGTATGATCCTGGCAATTTTCGCTGGTCCGATGCTATGAATGTTGTCAGCAACGTGCACGGTATCGAGCCGGGCGAGGAGCCGTACGGTTGTTGTACGAAGCACGCCCGGATAGGGAGCGGATGCTCGCAGAATGTAGAGTGGTACTTTGAGGATAGGACCAGCAAGTAAGCGCCTCGGGTTGTGATGACGTCGAACACTTGATCAAGCGAGCTCGGTACCTGAATGATCCAGTCATGCAGTTCAGACTCGGTGATTGCGAAAACAGTAGGACCGGTGTCGGCGTCGATCCCCGGACCCGTGGAAGTCTGCCATGAGAGCCATTTTTTGTTAATCGACCTTACGCTCTCCTCGACCAGCTGAGCATTCTTCGCTCTCGGCGTGTCAAGACTGCCAGCAAGGCGATTGCAGAGATGCATTCGCCGCGGACTGAGATCTTGAAGCAGATCATACTTGTTGGATGCGTCGGCGGCAAGCGGTAATTCGAGCTCTACTGTAGCAACAGTGCCACGGCCTCTCTCGCTTTCGAATCGAATATCGGCCCTCATGTCTCGACAGATTTGTTTGACGATGCTGAGACCGAGGCCAGTACCAGTCGCGTGGGAGTCCTCTTGCTTGAACGGAGTGTAGAGATCGTGTTCGACGAAAGAACGGCTCATACCAACTCCAGTATCTCGAACAGTCAACTTGAGTCGGGCTGTGTCGTCTTCGGTTGTGTGCGGGGTCTCGATGAACTGCAATGAGACAGAAATGCTGCCTTCCTTGGTATCTGGATCGGTGTCAGCTCCTGGTCTAGTCCATCGGCCGCTCCACCATATCCACAGCGCAGAGACGAAGGAATGAATAGCATAGAGGGATACGTACACTTCAGCGCGTTCCCGACAAGGTTTGTGAGCACACGGGTCCAGGAGCCACTCTGTAGTAGCGTTAGCAATTTTTGCTCTGGTATTGTGGGATCTCCTCATACTCACTGAAACAGTGACAAACCATGACGGAGCACGATCGATGTTCAAGATGACGGCGACCTCACTGTTATGCTTCCCGGAGAAGCTGGCCAAGCTAGTGGAACTCGAGATGGGGCTTGGAGGAGGCTGATCCTCTTCGTGTATCGGCGACACAGTCGAGCCGCCGCGGTCCCGGAATCTGTAGGCTGACACGACAGACTCCAACACGTCTTCCGTCAAACGGGCCAAGTCCAAATCTGTGGTGACTCCGACTTCGCCGACGTGACCCTCGCTGCCGTGAGCCTTGCGCCGTGCGCCATCGTTCATAACTCTCTCGGTCCGCTGCGCCTGGGTGAAGCTGGTCACCTTGGAATAGTCGAGAATATGGTTGACAGTATCCAGCAATGTCCTCCCAGCCATGCTGATCGTGTTTGCCATCTCCATCTGGAATGTCGTAAGCTCGCTTTCCTGCAGGAATTCGACTCCAGCCAATATGCCATGCAAGGGCGAACGGAGCTCGTGACTGATGCTGCCGATGAAAGCTGACTTCGTGCGGTCTGCTGCAACGGTTTCCAATTGCGATAGCTTATTGACAATGCATGCGCCAAAGGCTGCGAGATATTGAAGGTCTTCGCTAGCGTCGAAGAGACGATCTTGAGTTGTCGTCCAGATAAGCCCTGCGGACCGCCATCGGTCGGCAGTACTGTCGAACAACGGATACAAAGCTATTGCCTTCGCTCCACACAGCATTGCCGCCAGTTTCTCTGCGTCGCGTTGATCACGTGTGCGGGGACGTTTGCGTTCCGCGCCGCTGGGCCCGCTGCTGGCGGTAGTAGTGAAATCCTCGCCACTGCTCGTCCTGTAGGCCTGTCCGTCTTCGTTGAAATTCCACACCTTGCCGCGCGGGTAGGATTTGACGAGATGAGCAAGAAAGTCCTGTGGAACCTTGATGGGTAACGCAGGGTCGCTGGGCGTGCTTGAATGGACCCGGGCGGAATATCCGCAACACTTGCTCAACGGTACGGATGAGCCATCCTCAGTGTCACTGGTTTGCGCAAGCTCACCACCACTAACGCCACTAGTAGCGCTTGATTTTGCATCAGGCCGGAATCGGTTGGCATGATTTTGATCGCGCTTTGCATGGCGCGCAGAGATCGCAGACGCGTCAAGGAAGACGACGCCTTCAACGTCAAGACCTTCCCGTAGCAAGTTACAGGCTCTTGCGTATGTCAACGCTACTTCTTTCACCATGTCGAAATCGCGCTTAGCCTCGGTCGTCTGTTTCGTCTTCGTTGTCGGCTCTGCCGACGTGGCCGTCTCACTAGACATACTGCGGAATGCCGTAGGAGAGTCTCGTGTCAACTTTGGTCGATGCGCTGGTTCCGACTTTTGATCAATCGCGCGCATTGCTGTCGGTCGATGTTGAGCAGTAACTGCATTGGCCTGTCGATTGGAAAGCTCGTTAGTCTTACCTATTCTCACACGTCTTGGCATGGGGCGTACACTTGTTTCAGGCGAGCCCTCCTCGTAGCCGAATTCTACATCGGCACGAGCTCGTCTTGCACGTCGGTCTTCTTGACTTGACGTTCCGACCACGTGATGCCTTCCTGCTTTTCGCAGCCGCTCATCATTGTGGACGCTCCACCACTCTCGAAGGCTGTCTTTATCATCATTGAACAATCCCAGTCCCTGTATGAGTCGCTCACCGCGTCGCTGCTGACATCTGACCACGACAGAGTCCAGGTGCCTGACAATCGTGTCTGACAGATCTTCTGCAAGTGCCATCTCGGCCGCAGAGATGCCGCAGCGTGGCTTGTCGTCAATGAGGGTGAGAGCACCAAGAGGCACTCCTTTCGGGTCTCGCAAAGGCACAGAGAAAACAAATCTATGCTCCTTCCCACGCTCAAAAAAGGGCGAGGCCTGAAGGTCATCCCGGTCTCGAACATCGCTGACAATGCGATAGTGTCCACTAGAACCATCTTTGTAGTAGTAATCGGCTTCGTCAGGTGCATCCCGCAATCTCCGGGCTTTCCTGAAGGCATGCATTTGGCTGTAATTGATGCCATCTTGCGTCGGAAAACTGCAGGTACCCAACCATGGGGCATCGAGAGCATTCTCAATGTTACCATAGCTAAGGCTGATACTCCTGGTAGCTTCAACAAGGACATACTCTTTGGCTGTGGTGATGATGCTGATAAGGCAACGCCGCACGCCAAAGCGCAGAGCCGCGAGTTGGGCGAAGCCAGTAAGACTCACATCGCCGCAGGATTGTGGCCTTGGTAGCGGTGTAGACGAGTCCGCCGGAAACGCGGATCTGCTCAAGGTGGCAGGCTTAAATTCCGAGATCCATTCCCGAAGATACCTGTCACGCGTCAGTATAGCTTTTCAAACTCCAGCGCGGCTCGAGGGCGAACCGAAAGGCGATCTTGTCCCTCGCAGATTCGGTACGAGGGCGTATCACACCATGCATCTCGGCGCCATGGCTGTCTTCGTCTGATTCAGCCCTGTCCATGTTCGATGATTCTTGCCACATGGTGGCTAGGGTCCGGTCTGTCGCAGCCTCATCTACGCGTGTATCGGCGGGACTTGTGCTGCTGGATGGAGAGCATTACGATAGGACGAGGTGCGTATACGATCTGATGTCAACCGGTCTTATCATGTGTTGAACCTCGTGGGAGACGACTTCATCCGCAAGTGCAAGGAAATGGCCCGAGTCGAGAAGGCGATCGGCCCCACTCAAAACCTTGGCGATCCAAGCGGCGTCCAACTTCTGCCGCCAACACACACACTGCCGCACGCAAGCAACATTAATTCGACGCAAAGAACGCTTAAAATGTTGTGTTCATATATGAGCGTTTCTATTTTGCTCTGTAAAGCCTAGCACATTACTCAGTGCGATGTTCATGACCATGAGAAAACTGTCACGAATGAGTCTGGCTGGGTTATTCACGGGGAATATCTAGCTACCTTAGCAAGTAGTGATGCAGAAATGCTCGAGCGGCTACGTAGCCCATGCCCACACAACTTCAAGCTGTAGATTCGTGTCAAACCTCCGCTCCACTTAGTGATTTTGAGTCACCACATTTGCTGTCTGCGCCCACGAAGGCCTCTCCTGCTGCGCTCCCGCACCATGCCTACCACCGCCCGAAGATTGTTGCGTTGGACTGGCATTCTGACTAGACATAGCGCGATTCATAGGAGAATTCGCAGGAACCGCAGTGCCCGGATCGAAAGCTTGACTGAGCTGTCGATCTGCAGGCGTTCTCTCCATCTGTGGCGAAGCAGCTACCGCTGGTATCGTATACGGATTTTCCGGGATCGACAATGCTGGATCGTACGCAGAGTAAGTGTGCATCTGCGCCATGCCAGACATAGTTGCGTCATTCAGTGTCATCTGCGCAGTCTGTACCAGTGGACCACTGCCATGCTGGGCCTGTTGCGTCGCTGAGTTCTGCATCTGCATTCCATCTGGCGGCACTGGCAATTGCCGTTGCTTTGATCCTTCTGTATTTTTGCCGCGATTTCTTTTCCGCGCAGAAGGGCCATCTTCGAGACCGGAAGACTCAGAGTCGGAAGGAGCAAATTTCCTTGGGAAGCCTGGGAAAGGCAGTGTCTTAAGCTCGCCTTCCATCAATCGCCACGGCGTGTGAGGACTCTTGTCTACTTGGTCGTCGTCCACTACTGCATCTGCTGCTGCGGCAACGGCGGCTCTCTCCATGCAATCGCTCTTACGTTTCTCCAGCATCCCTAAAATCACGTTGGTCATCTCCTCAGAGTCTTTGCACAACTCCCGGAGTACCATGCGGACATCATCTTCCGGTGCTTCAACCACAGCGTCGACCAGCACTTTCATGGTCGACACTTCCTCCGTGTCAGGCTCGATCTTCAGTGTCAAGGGATGATTTGGGTGCTTCTGCCTCCACGGACGAGTCATATTTGCGATGTCGGTCTTGGTGACATACTGGATCTGCTCGGTGGCACCCGAGTACTCCTTCCTCAGCCAGTCCTCTACGGCACCATAGCCATAGCCCTCCTCGACTTTAAGCCGTCCAAAGTACAACATTGCATCAGACTTGCGGTACTTTTCCATGATCATAGTGCCGTGGGTGTGCTCGATGTCTGGCGCGCACTCTCGAGAGATGTACACCCACTCTGGGATGCAGTGACAGTGCACGCCCCAGTGGGCATGCTCCTTGCCAGTCCCAGCATGATTCGTGAATGAAAGCACACGTAGTCGCAATTTGCAGCGCTCTTGGTCCTCAAACATAGTGACCCTTCGTGCCTTGACGCGGAGACCTGCAATTTGCCGTCAGTGACTTGGAGTCATACGTTCGGATATTTTGCACCCACCTTTACCAACCGATCGCGACTTCCTCTCCATCGGCTTGGTCGACCGGCAGCCCCAAGACTCCACCTGAGTGCCATTCTCAGCAACATAGACTCGGCCAACACTTCGCCTCCAAAAGTTCGTCACATGAGGCAACAAGTCGGCGATCTCTTGACTGTTCTTCAGGAGCACCGGCTGCTCCATCTTGAATAATTTGATCCGTGTAACGTCAATGTTGTCGGGAAAGGGATTGTATTTGATCCGCTTGTTGGGATACATCAGCCAAGATCCAATAATCGGAGGCATCTTGACTTCAGGAGGATAGGACTGCTGTAGCTCATCGGTCGCGAAGGGTCGGAGATCGCGTGGCGCACTTGTTCGTGGCACATAGCATGCCGAGAGCCAGCGATCTTTGATCTTCTGGCGCTCCGCCGGTGTTGCCTTCGTCACGCCACCGCGAGACGTGCGCTGTGGTGGGAGATTGGGAACAGCATGGACCGCGTTGACCGGCCCAGTGAGGGTCGCAATTCGACCTGCATCTTCACTCTCTGTCGCTCCGAGAGTGTCGCCATCGAGCGGCTGTGTATGCTGGTCAAGGCTGGGTTCAGCATCGGGACCAGCTTGCACGTAGCCACTCGGTGGCTGATCGATCGACCACTGTCCTGTATATTGCGGATCCGGATAGGTCGAGGTCATTTTAGATGGCCTTCACGCGCAATCGCCGGGCTGAACACCTGGCTGTGGAAGTGATTCAATGTATTACCTTGATTGTACCTCGACTATTCGATGACCCGCGAATGCTTCCGGACGCGATATCAGTGCACTGATGAAGATAGCGGGCCTGCGTAACTTGCCATAACAGCACGATGTTGGATGGCACTTGAACGTGCGGTCCACGCTGGATGATGCCTGAGGCATGAGTTTTGGACTGAGAAGATAAGAGCGATACATCTTCCAGACATTGTATCTCATGGTGCTACATGGAGCTACAGGCAGCGAGCACCAGTGCTGCAGATCGACTCGTAGCAGCGTACACCGACCGCAAATACTACTGGGAAACATCGCCTAGCGCTCGAGACAGTGCGTGCGCCGAGAGTCTACGGTACTGCAGTGATCTGGTCCTACAGAGGCTCATGTAGGCTCGATGTCTCATCTGCCTGCCCTCCAAGGTCTCACTTCTCCCCTTCCTTCACCTCGCCCTTCTCCCGCACCTCACCCTTCTCCCTAGCCCTCACACTCTCCACACTCCTCTCCCTCCTCCGCTCCCGACTACGGCTCCTCTCCCTTCGCTTCGGCTCCTCCCTTGAACCCCACCGCTCGCTGTCTCTGCGATCCCGACTGCGGTCGCGGCGATGACTGTCCCTGTCGCGACTCGTATCGCGCGGCGCACGCCTCGGAGCAGTAGGTGCACCGCCAGGTACATATCGATCGATACCCGCCGGACTGCGACTTCTGCTCCGCCGTCGCACAGGGCCATCTTCGCGGTAGCGTCTAGCTGGTGGCGGAGGCGGGGGCGAGCGCGTGCGGCTCCGTCGCCTCCTTGGGCTCTCAGCTCTGCGTCTGGAGTCTCTGCTTCGACTCCTCGCTGCCGTGCGTCGCTCGACTACCTCGCCCTCTTCACCCCTGTCGCGCTCTCGCTCTCGCTCTCGCTCTCGCTCGCGTCCACCACCACCACTACGACGAGCTTTCCAGGCTTCGCGCTCTTCGCTAATGCTGCGATAGTATGCTTCGCGTCGAGAGGTGCCTTCTCTGTAGTCGCTTCTGCGAGTCTCATCCTCGCGGTTGCGTGGACGCGCGGGAGGAGACTCGCGTCTACTGCGGCCATATGAGGAGCGTGGAGGAGGGGTGGGCGAACGATAGCGGGTCGATGGACGGCGATTGCGATCGTCATCTGCTGCTGGACCGGTGGGTATGGAGTCGCGCTCTCTGGGACCAGTTGGGATTTTAGTGGCAGGCTCGTCGCCAGCGCGACGGAGGGGGAGAGATGTGGGGTGAAGAACGCGGGATCGTAACGTGTCGGCCTTCGCTGGAGCCGGATTTCGTGACAGGTGTGGCGGAGGTTCCATGCTAGCGCTGCACTCCAGCTCGGGTCGGCGAGCCTTGTCAGCCATTGCCTTGCCCTCTCGTAGCAGCAAATCGAGTGCTTCCTGCTCCAGCCTTTCCTTCTGCCGCCTCTCCCGTTCCCTCTGTGCCCGCTCCCTCTCCTCCCTGGCAGCCTTCTCCTTCTCCTCCGCTTCCTTCAGAGCCTTGTCTCTCTCCTCGTTATACTTTCGAATCCTCTCCTTCTCCTTCTCCTTCTCGGCGTTCTTCCACTCTAAACGCTCCTGTCGACGCTTGCCCTCTCTCTGCAACCTCTCTGTCTCCTTCATGAGCTCGTCCTGCTTCTTCCGCAGCCCTTCTAGCTCCTTCTTCTTCCTCTCGCTCTTCTCCGCCTTGACCCGAGCCTTCTCATCAGCCACATACTTCTTCGCCATTGCTTTACGGCGATCTTCCGCCTCAGCCGCATAAGCATCTTCGCTCTTCAAGCCTCTTAGACGCTCCTCCTCTGCAGCTTCGTCTCCAATCTCCTTTCGTCGGATCTCCCGCAGTTGCGCCTCCGCCCCTGCGAGATAGACCTCAATATACTGGTCCACATCCTCTCTGAGCCTCTCATACACTGCGGCTCTCGCCGCCGCCCCCTCCAGCAATGGAGCGGCTTGTCGCCGATCAGGGCGAAGATACTTCACTGGCTCGCGCTCGATCTCGTCAGCCGTGAATTTCCGCAGCCTGGCTTCGAAGATGCCGCGTTGCGCTGACTCGTTGTATTGCTGGAGTGATTTCTTGCGCACAGCATCGAAGCCACCTTGCTTCTTGAACTTGATGAGCATGCTGTCCATTGAGGCGCGTTGAGTGGAGGTTAGAGGAAGTTCGGAGATCTTTGGTTTCTTTCGCGCGGGGAGGGTCAAGGTGTCGGTATAGTCTTCCATAGCAGCGCCAGCAGTGGTGGCGGCCATGATGGCGGTCCAGGGGCGGAGAGCGACGAGTTGGTGAAGACGAATGAGTGGATGAGGGACTGGAGGAGAGCGCGTTTGATAATGTGTTTGTCATCGGAAGCTGCGGGGAACGACTCCGAGAACGCGGAGCTGCACATGCACCTCTTGGACACAGCATCAAGAGATCAACAACCAAGCCCCATAGCTAAGGTATAAATCTGGCAACACCCGGATCCTCTCAAGCAAGCCTCCTATCTTTTAAATACTGTAGGGCACGGAAAGCACCTTGACCGCATCGCGCGCACACATCTCAGCAACCATGGTCTCCAAAATCCTCTTCTGGTCCGGCTTCGGTACCTCGCCCTACCCTGCTCTTTCTCCTTGACCATCACTGACAATCCCTGCAGGCGTCGCAGTCCGTCTCTGGCAACTCGGCATCGAAATGCGCCCATTCTTCTACCGCCAAGGGCTTTTCGCCTACCCCGTCTACGGCCTGATCGGCGCAAGCTTCGGCTACTGGTTGCAAGGCATGGAGGACAATCAGATGCGATACCTTGGCGACACACGAGACCGATTGTTGGAGAAGCGACGACGGAGAGCTGAGAGGGAGGGAGGTGTCAATGCTGGGAGTGAGGGGCAGAAGGTGGCAGATGGAATCTTTGCTGGGGTCAAGGAGGGGAGGGACAGGGGGTTTGAGGGACGGGAGGCGGCGGCGAGTTGAGTGCAGGATGAGATCTTGGGATGGACGAGGTGATGACAGCACACCTGGGTGCTATCTGCGCTGTGGCAGTGTCGGTCAGAGGAAGGGGGATGTCTGAGCGGAGTCTGCGCTCTCGCTGGCACGACCTGGGCTGTGGCGTATGCCGCCGGACCCCGCTCGCTGCAATGTACATACTGTTATGACCGCTGGTGCTACTCTCAGTGATCCAACCGCGAAGCTCCTCTCTTGAATCATCGGGCTGTTTCCTATTCCGGGCTTCCCGGCTGGACGTTTTGACTTCAGCAACAAACACATAACATCTTGCGTGTCTCACATTCCGAGTATGGCGTTTAATTGTGAGCACCTTGCGTATTCGATCATGTTTCTATCTCTCCATGTCTCAGATTGACCTTCAGGATAACGGCGTTCAAGCCAATGGCGATCACCCAGACTTGAAGCCTCCTCTAAATCGCTCGCGTGCCACCTCACCAGCCCGAAAAGGTGGCATTGTGGTCTTCTCGGGCGGAAGCGCAGCAAACAATCTGGTTGACGTCTTTGAAGAGCTACGAGCAGCGAATCAGACGACGCTCAGCTATGTGATCCCAATTAGTGACAACGGCGGGTCGTCAAGTGAGATCATTCGAGTCTTTGGTGGTCCTGGTAAGTAGCAGCCAGCAAGTGTGACTAACAAGAAATGGTGAATCTGGCTAACGCGGTCCCACAGGCATCGGCGATGTACGCTCTCGTCTCGTCCGTTTGATTCCGGACTCCAATGCGGAAACAGTAGCGATCAGAGGCTTCTTCAATCATCGACTAGCACGCGACTATAACACAGCTCGAGCCGAATGGCTGGATATAGTAGAAGCGACTTCTCCGCTCTGGGACGGTATCGGTCTGCCGAAGCAAGAACTCATCCGCAGCTTCCTCAATGTCATGAACCTCGAAGTTGTTAAACGCCTCCGTCCAAGCAGTAGATTCGACTGGAGTGGCGCAAGCGTAGGGAACCTTTTCCTGACAGGGTACGTCTATAGTGACCACTACAGCACGAAGCATGACTGACAACCATACTCAGAGCACGTCTGTTTACCGGCTCTTTCGAAGCAGCCGTCTACCTCCTCTCTAGCACCTGCGGCGTACCGAGCCATGTCTCCGTTCTCCCTGTCCTGAACACGAACTTCGCCTGCCACATAGCCGCTGGCTTGACCAACGGCGACGTTATTACCGGCCAGAACAACATCTCGCATCCTTCCCACCCGACAGCGGCCGTGCCCGTGCCTCCAGCCCAGCTGTGTGCCAAGTCAGGCTATGCGACGCCGCATCCGACCGAAGAAGCGGATAAGATCGAGGATGCCAATCCGCCTGGTTCGCTTCCTGTCTTGCGCAAGCCGGCGCTGGCATTCTCAAAGACGCTTGAAGCCGACTTGCCGGCCCGTGTCGAGCGGCTCTGGTACATCAATCCTTACGGTCAAGAAATCCGCATGCCAGCTAACCCACGTGTGCTTGCCGCGCTCGATGAAGCGAGCACCGTAATTTACAGCATTGGTAGTCTCTTCACCTCTATAGTTCCCTCCCTCGTACTGAGGGGAGTTGGCCAAGCACTCGCAGACTCAAGGGTCAAGTCCAAGATCCTGATATTGAACGGGACACTGGATCGGGAGACAGGTCCTTCTAGCAATCCCTTTATTGCGCTAGACTTTGTTGCCGCGATCGCGAGGGCTGGGGCAGAGAGTCGAGATCAGGGAGTCCCGGAGCCGGAAGAGTACTGGCAGTATGTCACACACGTGATCTATATGGACACTCCTGTGAGTCCGAAAGTCGACAGAATGGCTTTCGGGCAGCTGGGGATCGAGACGGTGAGAGTGTACGGACGGCAGGCGGGGAGATACGACAGTAAGGCTCTGGGACAGGTGTTGGACGCTATTGTGGGAAGACGCGAAGGACGAGGTTTGGCGCGACGGAATACGCTCGTTGGCTGACGCCTATATGTTCAAGACGTGACTTTGGTCACCCATCGCTTCACCTGCTGGACCACGAACTCCGGCTTACTCTCAGGGAAGTAATGCCCATGCCCCTCGCCGACGCCGACACACTCCAGCTCGCCCGTCACCCAATCCTTCCAGACCTTAGGCACGTCGTGCATTCTCGCCAGACTCCCCTCGGAATACAGCACCAGCAGCGGTACTTGGACATTCCTCCCCGCCTCTTGGTCAGCAGTCTGGGCTTCGCATTCAGGCATAGCGCCATCAGTATAATCCGCACAGCTCCCGTCGATCGCAGCTTTCGTATCGAAGACAGCACAGTAGTGATCCCACGCGCCATCGGACTGCATACTCTCGACACCAGCCGTGCTCTGGCCTTTGCCACGCTCCATGATCAGCCGGCAATACTTCGCCCCGCTCATCGAGGTGATCATCTCGGGCGCGTCCGGACGAGCGAGGAAAGGCCAATGGAAGTACGCCACGCTTGCTGCGGGATTGGCGAAGGCTTTCCATTGCTCGAGGGAGGGCACTATGTCCATGAAGATTGCGGCCTTAATGTTCTGGGTTAGTGGGGACGGGAAGGTGAGGAGGCGGTGACCGATACGGGCGCCGCGGTCGTGGGAGCACCAGATTATTGGGCGGGTGGAGCCGGATTTGAGGGTGGCATGAAGGGCGCGGAGAAGGAGCGTGCCCATGTCACGTTTGTTCCAGGGAGTGGTGGTTGTGGAGATGCCCTAGTTTGGGAGCTCGGGGACGAAGAGCGAGTAGCTGTCTTTTAGAGCTGGGATGACCTGATGATAGTGAGAACTTGGTGATTACTCGAATTGAGGGAGTGGTACGTGACGCCACCTGAGATGGCTTAGCTGGGATTGGAGACCGAGAGGAAAACTAGGGGGAAACGGACATGTAGCTTGACTGAGGATAGCCATGGATCATGCAGAGGATTACCCCGTCGCCATGGTCGTGCGCGTAGCTCTCAATTCGCGTGTCGTTATCGAGGGTAGTGCTGTGGTGCTGAAGGAACGGATGGAGGGACTTGAGATTGAGGTCGGCCATGATGGTCAAGGGCTGTTGACGAAGACGGGAATTCTGGTCAAATTGAAAGACTCAATTGATTGATAGACAACACGCATAAAGTACGATCTTAACGATGGTCACACTCTCACCCGCAGTAATGGGCTCCATGAGCGTTCCTACCTTGTGCGGGGCAATAGATGTTCAGTGGAGTCTGAGACTGACAAGCCGAGGACGCGCTGAACAGTGCTATGCGCAAAGTGCATGGCAATTCACTGCGCTGCTGGGCTTTGACCGCACATCGAACGGAGGAGATGGAATGATAGGGACTCTGTACAGTATGCAACTTCGACCATGAAGGCAGGCGCGATGTGCGGTGACGGCAGAATCCGTCCCCGGGACAACTCCGGCCGTCCGGAGGAGGGAGAATGGTTTGAGCAGGTTCGAGATCTTGGAGGGTTCTCTTGTGCACGCAAAGCGAGACAGAACGGGAGCGTGGTGCGACCACTGTCAACACGAAAGCAGGATTAGTCACGAAGAACTTCGATGCGGAGGGCATCGAGTGTAGGAGTAATCGCATGGTGAAATAAGCCTCGCAAGCGCAGCAGTAGCTGGGCCTTGCCCTCAAGATCTCACGTGTCGCTCAGCTTCGCAGACGGCCAGACGTCTCTGGACCCACCCTTCATCCTTGCGCTTCACCACCACATCCTCGTCCACCGTGCGAACCTCCTGTCTCTTTCCCACATTCAGCAACCCCGCGCGACCCTTCTCGGCATTGCTCCTCCTTTCGCGCCACCCCGAGCCATACCCACGAATGCACCGCCCACCCTAGTCCCGCCGCGCCGTCGCGCAGACTATGGCCCCCTCCCCCGGCAATGTCATCGCTCGCCAACTCTGGAACCTCCCCAGCACGCGCTCGATCTCCTCCTGGGCAGCGCAATGCACACCCTTCACTCTGCCCTCGAATGGCGTCATCTCCATGGCCGACACTATCTTGACACTCACCGCGGACGCTGTCTTCCAACCGGAATGTACGAGTGGCGCTTTGAGTAGCAAAGGCATAGATGAGCCGTCTTCGATCGCGGATCTGCAGGATCCATTCTATGCGAGTACCACGCCGCAGACTTATGTTATTGCGGCTGCGACGGTGATTGCGTGGATATTGGTGTTCATGCTCGTTATCACGCCGCGGACGAGTTTCTTCGGGACGCCGGTAGTACATTCTGGGCTTGGAGGTGGTAGAGGGATCATTGGAGGAGCGAATGGGGGTGGAGGATCATTGATCGGAGTTGGTTCGAGACCATGGCTGCAGAAGGTTGCGGCGTTCACTGTCGCCGTGTCTTTGACGATTGCAACAGCAGACACGTTCAAGGTCCTGGAAAGACAGTATCTCAACGGATACATGGATGCGACACAGATGCGCGAGGAGGTCATGGGTTCTCTGGAGATCCGCATTACACGGGTCATATCGGACATCTTCCTCTGGCTCGCGCAGGTGCAGACACTCATTCGACTGTTTCCGCGGCACAAGGAGAAAGTGCTCATCAAGTGGATCGGATTTGCAATGATCATTTGCGACTCGATATTTTCATGTCTGAATTCATTCCTGGTCAATACTGCCACCCGGCCGCGGCACTTTGTGGACGCCATACCAGCACTGTCATATCTCTTCGAGCTGGCGCTTGGCCTTCTGTATGCCGCTTGGGTCATGTATTACACCGCTACGAAGCGGCGATATGCATTCTATCATGCGAAGATGAGGAGTATATCACTCATCGCAGTGCTTTCGCTGGTGGCAATACTCACTCCAGTCGTCTTCTTCGTGACAGATGTCTCGAATGCCGACGTTGCTGGCTGGGGTGACTACTTCCGCTGGGTCGGTGCTGCAGCTGCCAGTGTCATTGTCTGGGAGTGGGTTGAACGGATAGAAGCACTCGAGCGGGACGAGAAGAAGGATGGCATTCTTGGAAGAGAGATCTTCGATGGTGACGAGATGCTAGATGTCGATCCCACCGACGACGTGATGTTCGGCTCTGGACGAAGGGGCATGGCGCGCATGAGACGAGCGCGAGACGGGACTGGAGAGAAGCCGGCTGATCCACCTGTCAGCGCGCTGGAGAAGGGACTCGCTGGCTTTGCGAAGCGATTCCGCAAGCCACAACAGCCTGCGCCAAAGCACTTCCCGCTTGGACGAGCTCACAGCCATATTACCGATCTCACCGAGAAGCCTGCACAACCTGCCAATGCCAATGGCAACATAGCTTTCGGGCGATTGCCGAAACCAGGCGACGACCTTACCCATGAGAATGGCATACAGACTGGCATCATACCTCCGCCGGCTGTTGCTAGTCCCGTAAGTCGGACTGACACGTCGAGCGCTGCAAGCACCGTCTACGTCATACGCCACGATAATGGTGCAGACGTACCACAGCCCATACGACGTCGCATCGTTACTTCTACGACCGCACAAGACCGATCTAGCGATCTTACGAAGCCACTAAATGATACCGAAGACGATGCTCGCCCGAACCGAGACCGCCAAACAAGCCTGTGGCACACCGTACCCAATCCTTTCAAGCGGAAGCGTGCCTCCCCTCCCGCGGAAGTACAGAAAGCCCGCGCAGCCGCCATAGCGAACGGTGCCCGAGCCTTGACACCCGCCCATAATTTCTCGAAATGGCACGTCAAGAATCGCCTAGGCGCACTGGCAGCCGAGACAGGCGAGCGTTTCCGGGATCGCACCGCGCAACGACCACCAGCAGAGGACCTGCCAGTGACCGTCATACCCGCGCAACCCCGAGGCAGCGGAAGGACGTGGAGTCCCGAGCTTCCACGCCAGCCGGCTGTGCAACGCGAAGCGCCGTCAGCCGCTGTGACTGCCTCCGAGCATAGCCCAGGAGATTTAAGCAACGCGACGACTTTGACAAACAACACTGCTTTACCCCGCTCGGCGTCTGCCAACGCTCCCACGCCTGCACCTCAGCCTTCACGCAACTCGACTGTATCGCCTTTCGGTGCTGGCGGCACAGCTCTTCGATCTAGTGCGACGCCTACGTTTCGCCCAAATCTACTGGAGCGGAGAAGCACAGCAGAGCGTAGGAGTCCGCAGCAGCCACCGCCGAGGGCTGATGACATTAGCCCAGTGGCAGGATCCAAGGAAGTGGTCGTTGTGCCCGCGCCGAGGCGGTCGCCTTTGAGAATGTAGGGGATATACACCAGGGGAGGATGATTGACATGGAATTTAGCGATGGCGTTGGAGGCACACGAAACAATCGTGGGGAGATGAGGTCGCGAATCTTGGGGTCAATGTAGAGATGATATGGACGCTTTGAGTTTCGTTGCTTCTCTGCACTCTGCAGAGCCACGGAATGCCACCGTCTGTTAGCCGTGCTATCGAAGCGTTCCAAGAAAGCCAATTGTAACTTGACTATAGTGCCGCACGTGGCTAGCGCGATCTGCTATCAAAGCGTGACGACATCCATGATTAGGTAGCTCGTGTACGCGAGATCAATGCAACGCGGCATGCACCGCGAAGCCGTCAGTTGCGGAGCAGAGCTCTTCGAGGGTAAGCCGTAATCAATGTTCTAATCGCACTCCATCTGTCTATCACATCCAGGCTCCACGCGCATCTAGCGCAGTAGTGAGAGCTCGAGTTTCAACACGCGGGCACCGCCATCATGGCGGACCAAGGCCACCGCGACAGCACAAACGACGAGCGCGAACCCCTCCTCCACCGCAACAGCCTCGTCGACGGCGGTGAAGGAGGCGACGGCCGCCAGCTCCTCTCCTTCTCCAGCGAAGACTCCGCCAACCCGCGCCAATGGCCGCGCCACAAAAAGCTGCTCAATGTGGCAGTGATAGCAGCCATGTCCATCCTCTCCCCACTAGCATCCTCCATGTTCACCCCCGGCATAGAACAGATCGCCGAGTCCCTGTCCACCTCTTCCGAGACTGTCATCGGCTGCACGACGGGCTTCGTGATCATGCTTGGTCTGGGACCGATTTTTCTAGCGCCGCTGAGCGAAACGTTCGGCAGGAGGAAGTTGTACTTGGTGTGTTTCACGGTGTTTGCACTGCTGCAGATCCCGAGTGCGCTGGCGCCGAATATTGAGACGTTGATTGCTATGAGGACGCTGAGTGGGTTTTTTGGGAGCGTGGGGATTGCGAATGGAGGGGGGACGATTAGTGATATGTTTGAGCCTTCTTCCAGAGCGGGAATCTTTGGGTGGTATTTGTTGGGGCCGTTGCTGGGGCCAACACTGGTATGTACACCTTTTCGAGAGGGATCACGGGAAGCCGTAGAGAGCTAGCGGAGTTGTACGAGCAGGGACACTGACGAGTCCGCAGGGGCCTCTGCTTGGCGGGATAATTGTACAAAGGCTGGGCTGGCGCTGGATCTTCTGGACACTGACGATTGTCTGCTTCGTCAACACGGCCGCTGGCTTCGTCTTCCTCCGCGAGACCTACGCTCCCGTTATCCTCGAGATGCGTAGGGATCGCCTACAGAAAGAGCAACCTTCGCCCGAGGGATACCGTGTAGAAGGCGAAGATGAAAGTCCGCTCAAGAGCCGCGTCGTTCGCTCCCTCACACGACCGATGCGAATACTCGCGCAGCCCATCGTGCTTACAATGAGCGCATACCAAGCCCTCCTGTTCGGCACGACCTACAGCATCTACACCAACATGCAGCCCATATATCAAGGCGAGTACGGCTTTGACACGGAGCAAGTCGGACTGCTATATCTAGGGCCAGGCATCGGCTTCCTCTTCGCCGTCTGGTTCCTCGTGCCTCGCATAGATACGGTCTACAACCGACTGACAAAGCAGAACGATGGCAAGAGCAAGCCCGAGTATCGTCTACCGCTCGCTAATATCGGCGCTGTCTTCATTCCCATAAGCCTGTTCTGGTTCGCCTGGACAGTGCAGCTACATACCCATTGGATCGCATCGATCGCATCGACGTTCTTCTACGGAATCGGTCAGGTGATGATCATGAATACTTGCCAAAACTACTACATCGACAGCTTCGAGAAGTACGCCGCGAGTGCTATCGCGGCTGGAGCGGTGTTCAGGAGCATCCTCGGCGGTGCGGTACCGCTGTTCGCGCCGGCGTTGTTCGATAAGCTCGGATACGGATGGGGGATTAGCGTGTTTGCTTTCCTGTCGCTGGCGATATCGCCGGCGCCGTTGGTGTTCTTTTACTATGGGCAGCGGATTAGGGAGAGGTTTGCGATCGAATTGAGCTAGATTATTCTGACGGCAGCACACTCAGCGAAGGCGTACTGGGCATTGATGGAGTAGTGTGGGAAGCATATGGATGGTGCCAGGCGTGCATGGCCGGTGTTGTACATTACATGTAGCGTAGCGTGACGACTTCAAACAAGGATATTGTATATTGCTAGAGAAGCGGCTTCAGAGGCGCCTTGATATGTGAGCCTCTCAGACAATGAGGGGTGAGCACAAGGAAAGCCACTTCCTGCGATCGTCCAAATCTTTGTGATACGCTTTGTGCTCCTATCGATCTGGCTGCAGCAGACAGGCGCTGTGCCGCCAAAGGCGTTGAAAGGGCCTGTCGAGACATCTTGATCGGCGTGTACCTTGTTTGGGGCAGACAGGACATGTAAAGCAATGAAGAGGATCGGAGCGGAGTTCACGAGCTTTACCAATAATCGGCCACCAACCCTCCAAACCCGCACATTGTGTTGTCCCTATCATCTTAATATCTAGTCGCT
>JAVRRP010000474.1:0-17743 GCA_036872775.1 Oleoguttula sp. CCFEE 5521 | reverse complement strand
GCTAAACCTCAAAGTGCACGATGCTATCCTCATTGTCGATTGCGGTGGTGGCACAGTCGATCTGATTGCCTACGAAGTCGAGGAAGAATCTCCTTTCACCGTCGCGGAGTGCACAGCTGGATCCGGTGACTCTTGTGGATCTACTGCGCTCAATCGCAATTTCTCGAATATCCTCCGCGCCAAGATTAGGAAGATGAAGCTACCGGACGGGTCGAAGACAGCTGGCAAGGTGTATGCGAAGTGTATTATGGACTTCGAGAATCGGATAAAGGCAGACTTCCGGAACAATGGCCAGAAGTGGGCTGTTGATGTTGGGATCGAGGCTGAGTTCCCTGAGGCTGGCATTGAGGAAGGCTACATGACATTTACGAACGAGGAGATTTTGCAGTGCTTCGAGCCTGTGGTGAACCGCATCCTGGAGCTTGTGCGGAATCAGATTGTTGCGATTCAGGCACAGAACAGATCGCTGCAGGTGAGCATTGCACTCTATGCTCATGCGAGAATCACAGAACTGACAACAGCTTGCAGAACGTTCTTGTCGTCGGTGGATTCGGCGCATCCGAATACCTCTTCCAACAGATCAAGCTCCACGTACCGCCTCAATTCCAGAACAAGGTCGTCCGCCCCATGGACTCTGTCGCAGCTATCGTCAAGGGCGCAGTCACAGCCGGTATCACCGAGCGCGTCATTACTTCGCGTGTGGCACGTCGCCACTACCTCATGGCGACTCTCCAGCCGTTCAAGGAAGGTCACCACCCTGAGCAGTACCGCGTTCCCAGCTTGGACGGCAAGGACCGCTGTAAGTACACGAGGCAGATCTTCGTGCAGAAGGGTCAGAGGGTGAAGATTGGAGAGCCAGTCAAGGTTTCGTTCTTCAGGCAGGTGGCACCCGGAGCGACGCTGATGTACGAGGATGTGTTGTATGCTTGTGATGAGGATGTGTGCCCGGAGTACACTAAGGATCCCCGTGAGTCAACAGATCACCTTCCATCGAGCAAAGGGCAGTTATACTGACAGCATCGTAGGCATCAAAGAGATCGTCACTCTGACCTCGGACCTTAGCCGAAAGAACCTGGAGAAGGACTTCGAGCGCATGGACACACCACAGGGGACGTTCTACCGCGTCTACTTCGACATCTACCTTACTCTCGATGGATCAGAGTTCAACGCTGAGCTAGTGTGCCAAGGCGAGGTCATGGGTCGCTGCTCTTCGCGCTTCCGATAGAAGATGCTCTGGAGGCACTTGAGATCTGATCGCGCGAAGGCCGACTGCGCTGGTGTGATTGGATACCTCACTAAGGAAGAGTATTCGGCATCATTAGGACGTAGAGCTTGTGCCTCTGGCCCATGAGGCAAGAATGGTCGGGGGCCAACGCCTGTTGTCTGGACATGCGTTGTTCGGGCAGAGATACCCAGCGATTGGCTTGAGGCTTGTGATGTCTGAGAAAGGAGGAGGAACGGTAAACCCCACGGGAAGGGCACCAGCATGGAGGATCTCTTTAGATGGCCTTGTGTCCGGAAAAGAAACTACGTAGATATCTTGGAGTAGCTGAGTGTGAATATGCTACATTAAGTTGGCAGATCGTCGAGTGTATACCAGCTCACCAGTCCTCCCGATCTATGGTTCGCCGGATTGCATCCTGAAAGCGTAATGGTCAGTCTCATATTGGCAGTCGCAGCTGGAGACATATGTCTTGGCGCTGTCTCATACGATCAAGATACCTTGCGCTGGCTTCACTTTCATTTCTTACACTGCAGTCGACCGCGTATCATATGTCGCCAGTGCCGCAAGTCTAGGGCGCGTCTCTGGTCGTAGCAATGCGACTGTATCCCTGCGCCGCTCCATAGGCCAACGGTGAGCGCCAATGTATCATCTTGTCAAGTCCCTCTACCTCCATGCTACTAGTAAAGAAGGTATGCTACCATCGGGTCCCGTATATAGCATCTCACACATCTTACTGACTCTCCCGTAGAGTACTCCGTCCTCGTGCTCGGCCTCGACAACGCCGGCAAAACCACCCTCCTTGAGCAGGTCAAATCTCTCTACGATCCGTCCCACAATGCACGATTGAGCACCGTTCCGACCGTCGGTCAGAACGTCAGTGTGATCGATACTGGGTCTTGCTATCTGCGGATCTGGGATGTGGGCGGACAACAGAGTTTGAGGGGACTGTGGAAGAATTATTACTCCAGCTGTCATGCTATAGTCTTCGTGGTGGACTCAACAGACATCGGTGACGGCACTGTGCAAAATGGAGAGGAGGGTAAGGGAAGGGTAAGGGACGAGGGGAGACTAGAGGAGTGCAGGGAGGTCCTCGAATCCGTTCTACAGGATCAAGCGACTGATGGGGTACCACTGTTGGTGCTTGCGAACAAGCAGGATGTGGAGGACTGTGTGGAGGTTGTGAGGATCAAGGAGGGGTTGGTCAGGAAGGTGTTTGAGGGGGAGAAGGGTGGCAGTGTGAGGGATAGTAGGGTGTTACCGCTCAGTGCGTTGACGGGGACTGGCGTCAAGGAGGCGGTGGAGTGGCTTGTCAGTCGTACGGCGTGGAATAAGGAGGGGAGACCGCCTGTTATGCGGTGAGCGAGAACATGTGACAGCCAACCAAAAGTGTCAAGCGGCGACCTCATTAGAGGCAACGAATTAGCAGATTTACCTTCGAGCCTTGTGGAGTTCCGCTACCTCGACCTCGACGCTACGGCGCTGTATCCAGACCTGAAGAGGCAGAGCTGATTCTTCACTACGTCTGGGAGCTTTAAAGTGATGGACTTTGTCATACGAGACAACGTTCCGCTGCGAGGTTACAGGAAGAGGAATGGTTGGCAAGCTCCAGCTATACGGAGGGAGCCACAACGTGGTGATTCAGGGGGCGCTATGAGAGGGCGATGAGGGAGCAAGAGTATATATAGAAGGCCTTGACAAACGTAACGCGGCCATGAACCAGCGCGATGAACTGCTGTGGTGAAGCTGCGACGTGCTCCAGATACCTGCGTAAGGATCTGAATTGACAAGTCACGCCCGTAGTCGCACAGCCCACGACACTCATCAGACACATGCTACAAATCGTAACACATGTGCTTATTTCCAGACTCCTCATCCTTGTAGTTTGGATCAGCCTCACATCGGCACTCACTGCCGAGCGCTCCCTGTGCCGTCCACGAGACTCTCATCCCACGCACACTCTCGGCTTTTTATCACATACGCTACATCTGTGCATCCAGCACAAGCCTGCCGATACTCCTGGCAGCTGACCCGGACCAGCAGCCGGCACCCACACTTCCGCGGAACGCCTCACGCGAAGTGGGATCATTCGACTCGACTGGCTTCGACAAGCGGTGTGTCGTGCCTTGCAGTGTCGCAGCGAAGCGATTGGGAGGGAGCAGCGGACGAGATGGCGGTGATGGAGGTAAGGATTACTGGTGCTATTCCGTTCCGCGATCCCCGGAGAACATCATGTCGACCTCGATAGGAGGCTCCGTTGAAGTGTCGGTGATGTGTACCCACTGCCTGGCTCCTGGGCTGCTATATCTCTCGTGGTTTCCACGAACAAGACGCTGCGGGCAGCCGGTGAGACGTGATCGATCAACTTCGTGGGTTACTCGGTGGGTGGTGCGAATCTGTGTAAGTCTTCTCTTCCTGGTTCTGCTGGTTGTGCACTACCACACGTCTGGACTCGATGCTCCAGAGGCGTACAAGCAGCGGGATCTGCTACAGAAACCGCGTTACAAACATCGAAGGGCGCTGCTACATTTCCTACAGTGTCTAACTCTCCGTTCGCCAGACTCGATCATGCATACTCTCTTCAACCCCAACATTCTAAGCCCTTCTCCTGCTCCTGCTCCTCAGCCCGATTCTTTCGATCTGCTCTTGCGAAGAGACTCAAACACATTGCCTGCCTCGTCAATTTCTGCAGCGATCTTAGCATCGTCATCGTACGGCTCACTTACCGAGTACGCCTCGTTGACTCGCCGACAGGACGATCAGCTTAGTAGCAGCAATGAGCGATCGACCGAGCCTAGGCCGTATGTACGGCGGAAAGGTCATCCGAAGATACTACTTATGGGACAGCGGAGGTAATTAGTACCTCACGCCTGTGAAGCCGTGACACGGACTGATGTGTGCCTGGCAGAAGTGGGAAATCCTCGATCCAAAACGTGATCTGCAACAAGATGGCGCCAGCCGAGACTCTCTACCTCGAATCGACGAACACTCTACAGACAGCATCCATCAAGTGAGCATCCCTAAAGACCTTCCGACCATCATGGCTTCGCTCTGACCATCTGCCAGTTCGTTCACGGAGATCACATTCTCCGAGCTGCCCTCCCACATCCCAGCCTCCTCTCCTGAAATCGCTACACCATCGAACTACGCCTCTCTCGGTGCTGTCCTCTGGTTTATCGACATTCAAGACGAGTACCTCTCGACTCTCCCCTCACTGATCCAAACATCGCTCTTCTTCCACACGCACTACCCACGTCTACACTTCAGCGTGCTAGTCCACAAGACCGACGGTCTTTCGCCAGACTACCGGAATGAAGCTTATCGTGAGATAAGGCAGAGGGTACAGGATGAACTGAGCGATGCAGGGATCCCAGAGTACGACATCGCGTTCTACCAGACCAGTATCTTTGACCTGAGTATCTTCGACGCGATGAGCAAGATTCTCCAACGCCTGATTCCGCAGCTACCGGCACTGGAAGCGCTTTTAACGAGACTCTGCTCAGCGTGTGGGATGCAGAAGGCTTACCTCTTCGATACGGCCAGTAAACTGTACGTTGCCACGGACTCGGGGCCCGCGGTGCTCAAGGACTACGAAGTCTGCGCAGACTATGTGGATTTGATCGTCGATATAAAGGCGTTGTATGGCTGGCAGTCAGAAGGTAAGAGAGGACGAGAGAGCGAGGAGGGCGAGGAGAGTATCGGGGAGAGTGTTGTTACTTTTGAAAAGAGTGGGGACGCTTATGTGTACGCGAGAGAAATCACGGAGTGGGTGCTATCATTCTGTGCCGTTGAGGACGAACGACGGAGCTGACGGATTACTCGCAGGCACCTGTCGCTCATTTGCATCATGGGCAAAGGCAGCACGCCCGACAAGCGGGTGCTGATCGACTACAACGTCACTTTACTGCAGGATGCCGTGGTTGAGATCTTCAAAGTGTGAGTCTGCTTGGGCTGGGAATACACGACTTCCAGATTTGGACCTTGTCATCGGACCATGGCGCATTGCGCTATTGGAGAGCGCCAGAGCTGACTTCGTGAATGCTTATCGTACAAGCTGTCTATCTGTATATATCTATAGTCTAATTGAGTGCATCCAGCACCTCGCGAAGCACCAGCCCCAACGCCGTACATTCAAGTCACATCAATGCGAGGGTCTCACGACTCGACCGTTGTCTTCTCCCTCTTCTCCTCCCTCGCTGCCCTTCGATCCTTCAATGTCAGCTTGCCTACAAAGACCAGACTAACCACCAGTCCCGTCGCCGCCAGCCCGATGCCAAGGTACAACGCCCCTCTGTAACCCCTCAACGCATCCTCCGGCGTCCCGCCACCATTATTAACATGCACCTCCACCGTCCCCGCAAATCCAAGACAAAGACTGATACTGTAATTTACAATTGTATTGACCAAACTCGCCGCAACGCCCTGATGCTCCCTAGCGGTCATGTTGCTCAGAATGATCGTCGCGGCCGGGAAACTCATATCCATCCCCCAACACGTAATGATACTCGTCAAGAAAATGTTCTTCCAGTAAATCTGGTCGACAGGCGCGGTGGCGACTAAGACGATGCCTATCAGGAAGGCAGTCATGGCGCCTGTCATCGTCCAGGCGGGACCGACAGAGTGGAGCAGCAGGCCGGAGACGAAGGCCGCCAGGGTACCCATGATTATCAAGGGAGAGAGGTACGCTGCGGCGAGGAGAGGGGAGATGTGGCGAAGGACGAGGAGCTGGGACCAGAGGTAGTAAACCCAGATTCCAAAGCTGCCCCAACCGAGGGCTATGCAGGCTAGGACGAAGCCGGCGTCGGTGTTTAGTTCGCGAAAGGGTATTAGCGGGTTGGGTGTAACGCGGAGCTCGATGTAGAAGAATGCTGGGAGGAGGAGGAACCCAATGATCAAGGTCACGATGCACATTGGTGACGACCAGCCGGCTATGGGCGCTTGGTTCCAGGCGAAGTTTATGAGGATCAGGGCCGTGACGCCCGTGAGCGAGCCGAGGGGATCGCAGAGCTGGAAGAGCTGGAGCCAGGTCTTGGAGCTGGAGTCGATTGCGCGGGGTGGGTCGGGGATCGCGAAGGAACCGATAACGGCTATCGCGACCAGGACCAGAGACGTGGACCAGAAGGCCCAAGGCCACCAGGCAAGGGCGAAGATGCCGCCGAATGCGGCGCCGACTATTGAGCCTGTGGGCGCCAGTGCGCCAAAGAGCGCGAACGCCATGTTCTTAAGCTTGCCCGGTTGATAGAGAACACCTAGCAGGGCTAAGGCATTGGGGAGACAGATGGACGGGCCAATGCCCGAAAGAACGCGCGCCCAGATGAAGAGGACATACGTGCTGTAGACTGCAAGCCCGGCCACGAGCTCCCATACGGCAAACCAGATGTAGCCGATGATGAGCATGCGTTTGTAGCCGAAGACGTCCCCCATGCGGCCGGAGACGAGGATGAAAGTGCCTACCGTCAGGCTGTAGCCAGCTATGAGCCAGGCGTCTATGCCGGGGTTTGTGATGCCGAAGTCGTCAGAGATGATGTGTAGGAGGGCGAGGGTCTGACCAAGTCCGACTTGGGTCATGAACTGGGCGAGGGAGATAATCCCGATTACCACCATCTCGTGGGGTAGGGAGACAGAGTGTTCCAGTGACTTGGTATGTTGCAGACCCAGAGTCTGCTTTGGTTGCAATGAGTTTACGCCACTAGTACTGTCCTTGTCGTTTTCGACGGCCTCTCGTGGTTCGCAGATCGAGTCGGCCAGACGGGCCAGGGCAGCGCGATTACTTTCAGTGGAACCCATGCTCGCCATCGTTGCCTGCCAGGCAATGGGCACGAGTCAGCAGTCGCCACTGGCAATATTGAGAGCAGTGTTGCCAAAGAAAAACGATTGAAACGAGATCAAAGACCAATCGTTATTGTCGATATGGCTTGCCACGATTCGTGCAGTCGATGGAATAATCCGGGAGCATTGTCCGCGAAAGTGGAGACTACTTGTACCGACAAACAGCGAAGTGCGAGCGAAGAAAGTGCGGAATATGCGCATTGTGATGGGTCATCTTGAGGCGATCTCCAGTATTGCGCGTGATGTCTGCTTAGCAATTTCCTTCATGTTATGTGCATTCTACGTTGGAGAGTTTGAATCGTGGAAAGGGCAAAGTGAGGAGAGAATGCGGTGAGGTTCCGCAATGCTGACTTTCGAGAAAGTGGCGAAGTACTCCACGTGATTGCGCGCCTTCTTCGCGACACAATCTCCAAGGGAAGTAGCGCTATGTCCACTCGGCCATTTCCTCATTATGATCAGTTCACAGCCAGTCTGACCTCGACAACTTCTCACAAACGCCAGAATGCCACCACGGAAGGAGCCTAAAGAGACTGTGACATATAACATGACCTCGAAGAGCAAAGCAACCGCCTTCAAGCCTCAACGACCAAGCCAGATCGCACGCGTCGCGTCACTTACAGAGTCGGAGGGCATGTCCAATGCTGTGAAGAGGACTACAAGCAATGGCTCGAGCAAGAGTACGTTCGCACCAGCCGGCAGTGGCATGTTCGGTGGCGGGAGGAAGGCGATGATGGCCAGCAAGGGCAAGAAGCGAGCTGTAGTCTCGGACGACGAGAGCGACCATGATCGGCCCATCTTCAAGTCCGCAGCTGCTCCGAAGAAGACGAATACATCAGCGGCGATGGTAGTCGAGTCGGATGACTCTGCTGCATCGTCAGACCTTGCAGACGATCCTCTCAAAGTGAAGCCACGGAAAGCGCCACCCACTACAAACCGCCAACCCGCAGCTCCTCCTCGCCGAGAGCCTTCGCCTACGGACATAGACTCGTCGCCAGCCACTCCACGTGGCATAGACCCCGATTCTGATGCGGATCGCCCCACAGCCGACCTCGCTTTCTCGCAAGATCGCTCCATACCCTCGATACCACGCCCACTACTGCTCCGTCTGATGCACGAGCACTTCGGGTCAAAATCCACGCAAATTGACAAACATGCGATAGCAGTACTTGAGAAGTACTTCGAGGTCTTCTTGCGGGAGACGATCGCTAGAGCTGCTTTGGCAAAGAAGGAGGATGTGGAGCTAGGCAAGGCGAGTCAAAGTGAGGGGAAGTGGCTGGAGAAGGGGGATCTGGAGAAAGTTGTCGCTGGCATTGTGATGGATTTATGAGGTTGTTAGCTGAATTTCTATGTTGGCATTGTTTGTCATGGAGCAGATACCTTCTACGGGTGTTGTGCCATCGTAGCGACAG
Source organism: Oleoguttula sp. CCFEE 5521 (assembly GCA_036872775.1). Lineage (NCBI taxonomy): Eukaryota > Fungi > Ascomycota > Dothideomycetes > Mycosphaerellales > Teratosphaeriaceae > Oleoguttula > Oleoguttula sp. CCFEE 5521. The sequence goes on along the minus strand of JAVRRP010000474.1, from coordinate 9,283 downwards.
AACGCTGCCTCGCACAGCCACATAGCTTGCACAGGACGAGGCTGTGCTCGACACAAGTACATTATGGATTGCAGTGCCGATCGTTTCCGAACTCCTTGCAAGGCCACTTTTGCGCGTTCCTGTGTCAGACAAGGATTGGCGCAGTACAGTTGTGACAGTTGATCATAAAGCATTGGAGACACGACTTTGCTGGCGTACGAAAGCTCCGCTGAACTCGCCACGAGCATGGCAGCTTTGACTGAAGGCCAGATCAGATTACTTGACTTCCGGCATGACTCCAGCGACAACAATATCCGGCTCAAGATTTCCACTCACGATCGTGCACAAGCTCCTCCATACACTGCGCTGTCGTACGAAGGGGGTTCGTGGATAGACCTCGGTTTTGTCGAGGTGAACGAAGCTACCCACAGTGTACGCCGGAACCTGTACAACGCGCTGGCCCACCTTCCATATCATATGACTGGACCGTTCTGGGTAGACGCGCTTTGCATTGACCAGGAGAACACCGAGGAACGGAACCATCAGGTCCGCGCGATGGGCGAGATATATGGCGGTGCCGCACTCGTCGTTGCCTGGTTCGGACTTATCGACAATGCAGGTCGCCCTTGCTTTACCGCCACCGGCCGCGAGAGTCTCGAAGTAGTCCGCGCTGCACGTCGCGCTCTCGTTCGCAAGAAGTATTGGACGCGACTGTGGGTGTATCAAGAACTCATATTGGCACAAGAGATCAAAGTCGCCTGCGGTTCCCACCACATGACACATACAGATCTCGCAACACTCTTGTGGAACGTTGATGGAGAGTACGACGCGCACCGCATCTGCTATGCAGTTGCACGAGGACCCACTTACGATCTTTGCGAAGCGCTGGCGCATTTCAGCACATGTAAACGTGCCGACGGGCGCGATAGAATCTTCGCCATATTAAGCATCGTCGCAGCGGACGAGCGAGAGACTTTACTCACTATGCTCCCCGAATACTCAGCGGTCATGGCTCATCTCGTAGAAGTTGCCCGCGTACATATACGCCATCTCAGGAGTCGCGGTAATGTCAGCGAAGAGCTAGTAGAGACAGCCCTGGACGTGCTTGCGAGGATGCGAACCGCATCACTTGTTGCGCCCAATTATTCACAGGGTCTCACGCTCGAGAGCGTGCGCGCATCGAAACGTGATATGCTTGCCCGTGCAGGAATGGGTGACGCATCTCTGACGGACCAGTGTTCGCCACCTGCCGCGCTTCGAGTTGAGCCAGAGCGCTCGCGTAGTAAGCGTCCTGCAGAGCCAGCGTTCAATCCAGGATAGGTGCCGCTGCAGTCGCCTAAGCATGACTACGATCACGTGGTAAGGATCCGGCGAGGTTACGATCTGTCGTAGACTTCCAATGTCGATTCCCCGATCACCATCGAGACCATAACTTGGGAGCATGCTGGTACATAGCAGACAGCCAGTCAGTATAGTATTCGTTCCCTGGAAATCGTACCACTCCTCGCTGACGGTGATGTGAGGTACTCATCTGGGGTACGAGGCTTCACGAGGAGGCGGAAGTTACGTAGCTAGAATCTCGCTGCCAAATTGGTCGAGTACACCCTTTCAGACGAGTCAAGCCTCCTCGTCCTTGACGGCTCTTTGAACTCGGCTAAAGCCCTGCGCGACTACTGACAGTTGCTGCTGAAGCGGTGCGAAGAGGTGCGTACGCTTGACTCTTATAACAGACCCGCTTTCGCGCGTAGCACGTCTATGCATTGCGGAGATGAGCCAGGGCGCTGCATGTTCATCAGGCCATATCTTTCCACTCCATTTGACGACGGGATGAGCGCAGGACGAAGACGGCGCATTGCTGGCCACCATCTGCCCTAGAGAATGTACCGTACATTCAAGTCTATAGCTATGTCCTAGAGGAGAATAAAGAGAAGCAAGCCAACACTTGGTCATGCCTCCCACCACGGTTCAAATGAATTCGCCGCAAACCCTTCCAAGCCACCAGCTCCACAGCGCAAGAGATGCCATTAGAGGTAGCCATTGTTCGTAGACCGATGCAACTCCTTACTCCTCCTATCCAGTCTCCTCGTCACAGCGCCCAACACAACCTTCAGAATCCCATCGCCCGTCAACGTCGCTCCCTCAGCCCCGCGGAACGGCACAGTGTCAACCATATCCCGCAACTCGCCCTCGCCCGCAATGTCCGCCAGCTCGTCATCCAGCATCTTCAAGTGCTTGCTCGCCTCGGCGTCCCTACCAACCTGGAAGAACTGCACTCCGACTTGCCACGCCGGGGCGTCGAGCTTGTCGAGTTTCTTCGCGGCGGAGATGAGCGGGCTCTCGACGTCATCGCTGGGCTCGCCGTCGGTGATGCAGATGATGTTGATGGGTTTTGTCGTTTCGGGAGCGGCTTCGTAGCGGCGGACGTAGGGTTTTAGGATGCCATTTAGCTTTTGGCCGGTTGGTGTGCCGCCTCCTGGTCGAACGGTGGAGAAGATCTCGTGGACTGTTGAGGCAGAGGTGACGTTGTGAGCGAAACCGGAGTCCGGGTGGTTGAGAAAGTAGATGTCTATGCCGTCTTTGTCGTGCTGGGTGCAAATTGGGGTGATGGTTTGAAGGGCACGGGAGGTCTCGGCCCAGCGCGAGCCGGCCATGGAGCCGCTGTCGTCTATGAGGAAGATTGTGTCGAATGTGGAGAGGAAGGTGTAGACTGAATCTGCTTCAGGGGCTTGGCTAGCCGTATTTGAAGTCTGTGGCGTGCCTGTCGTGATCGTAGGAGAGGCAGCCGTGTAAGCTGGCGGTGCATCGCGGGTATCTTGGTCGCGAAATGGATTTGTCGTGCCAGCCGCTGTTTTCATGTTAGGGCAGGCTGTTTTTGCAGTTCGTCAATATCGCTCACCAGGTCGCCGCGTCGCAGGCATACTCTGCCGTTGCGGATGATTTGATGCATTTGCAGCCGCCTCCTTGCCACTCTTCTTCGTCGATAATTTGGTCTTTAGATTACCAAACATACTGCCTCTGTGTGCCTGTCCTGCTGGAAATTCTTCTGATCGGCCGTGGATCGCATCAAATAGTCTCGTAGGTGCGGAGACCGACATGCTGATGAATCGATGGCAAACGTGGCAAGAACACGTGAGATCAACAAACTTTAGGGCTGTGCTGGATATAGCGGATGCAGTAAAGACTTGAAAGGCCAGTGAAGGAGGAAACGTTTGTAATAAATACCTTGATATGTGGTGTGGTCTATCGCATTACATGTTATACCTTTGGACGATACTGGGACTACGAGAGCAATGCCATGGTCGCCCCTGAGGCTGAGCAACGAGTCTGGTGCTCGTGACTATGCTCCGTCTTACTACACGGGCAGTGTCAAATCAAACCGATAGTGATGTTGGGTAAGTTGTAGTATGGTCTCACGTTCCTTGTGCTCACAGCCTCACTCCCTTGGCGGAGCAGCGGGTGGCGCCGAGCTCTCGCGATACACCGCCGGGCTGTGTAGTTCAGTGCGGCTACTGCGGCTATTGCACCACTCACCGAGGGCGAAGTCAATTTCACGTGCCTGGCATGTGGAATATGCACAATATGCGCCCTTAACGCGAAGAACGCCCTCATCAAGCATGCCCTCGGCTGTGTCTCCTGAGGCACAAGGTCTCGCAATGCCTACCTACTGAGTCGAATGCCCCACGCCAGGGGTTTCACACAGCGTCCACAGCCTTCCTCCACGAGCTCATCCCACTAGAGATCCTTACATCCCTTGCACTCCTCACACCTTCCCCGCTCAATACACCCGTGCCAATCACAAACTCCCAGAACTCATTCTGCCCCATCACGCCTCTTGCCCCACACCTTAACAGCCCCTTGTTGCTCCTCAGGTCCGACACCAACACGCCCAGCCTCGCCCACTCTTCCCGATCTGCCAAAGCCCTCGCAATGGATTCCAATGCTCGCCAGCCAGGCCTCTTACCCTCCTTGCCCATGCGCTCGAGGAAATGCATTGACGATGCAATGCCGAGGGTACGGTGATGCTTGGCGTAAGCTTCAATCATGCGGTCGTAGAATATGCCGTCTACTGGTGCGCCATGACCTGCATTTGCACGCTTGATACGCTGCCACAGTGCATCTACGGCAGCAAAGTCCGGCGGTGAACGCGAGAAGTAGAACGACATAAGGATCGTATAGATGTGCGTGCTTGGTTCTAGCCCATGACTGGCCATGTGCTCCAGTAACATGCGTGCCGCGTCTCCGTTCGAGTGATGTTTGAGCATCGAGTCGATGGCTAGGGCGTAGGCTTTGATGTCTAGTCGGGCGTTGTTGAATGAAGATTCAATCTGCGTGATGAGACCGCTGAGCTTGGCTGTCTGATCGGCGTGGGACAGATTGTTGAAGAAGCCTGACTGGAAAATTGCCGTGAGGATTACGGTATAAGTCGTGCTATCGGGCGATATGTCGCGAGCTTGCATGCGCTCTAGGATAGCTAGGCCTTCCACGAATTGGCCATGGCGCATCGCAACGTTCAGCAGCGCATTGAATGAGGTCGTATCGGGCTCGAGGCCGAACGATTTGCCCCATGCGAGGGCCTGAGGGATCTTACTATCGTCTTTGCCGGCCAAAGCTGAGATGACTGAGTTCATGATCACCAGATTTGGCCGCGCGACACCATTGACGTCGTCTGTGTACTTTGCGATGTCGACGGTAGACGCGTTGGCAGTTCTGCGTTTAGTAGAAATCTGCTCTTTCGGTTGCACAGCTTGGACAGCGGCAATCCACTCATTGCCCATATCAGCGAGTGTAGTCAGAGCTTCTCTGATGCGCTTCGCCTTGATGAGACCGAATAATCGTACGCTCCACGCATGCTGGTCTGGCTGGATGCCTTGACCTCGCATTCGGGTCCAGAATTGCTCGAGCATGTCTGCATCATTGGCTCGACCACAGCCGCGCATCATCACTGTCCAGGTACGGACAGTAGGCTGCAAGTCAGCAGCAATGACCGCATTCCAAGTCTGAATGGCAAGTGCTGGCTGCCTCATCGACACGAAAGCTAGCATGAAGTGTTCGTAAAGGTACAGCGGGAGAGAAGACGTTCCGACGTTCTCGGCGTTGAATGTCTGGACCTCTTTCCAACACAGCTGCACCTGCGCCAGATTTGCGGACTCAACAGCTCGTCCGAGTCGCTTAGTCCATGTGTCGACTTTCATGTGCACGTCCGGAGACATGCTGTAAGCGTCTAGGACACTGAACCCAGCATCCCTGAGTGCGTTGAGGTTCATCACAGGAGCAATGTCGGCGTTCTCCCCGTCAAATTCGACCGGGTCAGCGTTCGCCGTAGGCACATTATCAACTGTCTTGTCAAGCGCGGCCATGGTATTGTTGACGTCAGGCTCGCGTGAGATGGGCACTGGTGGCATGTTGACTCGGTCGCGATCGAGCCTTCGTGGTGGCAAGTCGCGCAGCTCTAGCTTGCTGAACAGCGTCTCGTATGCTGCGAGATGTGGATCTGCACTCCTGTCTAGACGATGCAAGAATCTGCTTGATATTGTCGGTTTCGGGACACGACTGTAAATGCCTTCGAAGAAAGCCAACAACGGCTTGTACTTAGCGCTTTGCTCGGAATCAGCGCTACTCTGGTTATCGCGAAGTAGTTGCAACGTAAGTAAGTAGCCCTCGTGATAATCATCCTGTCGGCCATCTGGCATGACGGGAAGGATGCGTGCCAGCACGTCAGCCAGATGAACACGCATCGCTCGCTCATCTGAAACAACATTCTCCAGCGGAGGTAGAAACGCCCAACTCAGGTCACTCCAGTCCGTTTTCACAGCCGAGTCCTCAGGTATGCTCCTCGCGCCCTTTCGTGACAGACTGGCGAGCAGTACTGCATGCCAGAGGCGGGATATCTGTTCTATGACTTCATGGCTTTGTTGCGTGGACAATGCCCCATTTGCTTCTGCCTGTAGTGCAAGCACTCGTCGGCAGAATCGTGGAATGACGGCCGAGACAATCTGGTTGGTGGCAGCGCCCATGAGCAATGCGCACCTCAACAGATCTGCTGGCGCCGGCAGATCCATTCTCTCATAGTTGGTCTGTCCTTCTGCTTGCGGCCCGAAAATGCGTGCTATGTATGCGACTTGTGCAATACTCGTCATTTTCCGCATCGGTCCCACGATTTGACTACCGCGCATGACGCTCCGCCGCTCCTCTGGAGCCAGAGCCTTCAGCAGATATTGTATGACAGCCCACGCTTTCTCCATATCATCCTTTCGGAGTGCATCCAGTAGAGGCCGTAATTGCTCGCGCATGTATGGTGTCGGGTACTGTCTTCGCGGGTCATTATCGGTATAAGCTACCTCTCGATGTTGTCGACGTCGTACTGGTCGTACCGGCTCTGCTCCTTGAAGCTGCTCCATCAGCGTTTGTGGACTCATCCGCTGGCCAGAGTACCGCCCTTTTGGAGCGTCGGTGACATAACGCGCTTCCACTGGCTGCGAGCGCGCCACATGGTGCGTGTCTTCCACACTATCATCGAACAGCGCCCTCGTCGCGTGTTGAGAGTATTCACGGATATTTCGCCTGATTGAGGACTTCTGTGCAGCCAGTCCTAGAGCACGAGCTGGCTTGCGCAGGACGCCAACAGCTCTCGCTCGACAACCTGAGCAGACCCATGCTTGCGACATGTACTGCTTCGCTGAAAGTTTCGCACTCGAGGAGCACGTTGCAAGCTTGTCGCGTGCATGAGGCGAAATACATCCCTATCTTGCCTATGCATGGAGCTCGAGCTTGCATACTATTCGGCACATCTTTCCTCCTTTGCCGAGCGGTGGAGTTACCCAATATGGACGGACGGACTCCCACGTGGGAAGCGTTTGGTAGACGTCCACGCCAATGACTGTTTGATGCTACTGTAATAAAGCAAACGCGAATTAATCTTACCCTTTCACCTCGATTTTATCCATTTCCACTCCTTTCGAAGATGATAGCGACATAAGCACGCTTCTTAACAGAGGCCGACATTCACTTTCCTAATCAGAACATGACTACCCTCGTCCCACGAGAGCCGTACAGCCCGGAAGAGGTTGAAAGGCTCTATCCTCAAAGTCTCCGACTACGACAGGTGCAGGTGCTGCTCCGCCATGGAGAGCGTACGCCCGTCTGAGCGCGCTTCAAGAATGTGAGTTCACCTTGGTGAGGAATCTATCTTTGCCAGATACTAACCACTTTGCAAAGGCCGGACTTGCCGCTTACTGGCCATACTGTCAAGCTGCGAACGAGATGAAGTCCGCAGTCATGTCTGCGGACTCTTCGTGGGACACTATGGCCTGGAGACGAAGACTGGAGGTGTTCGATCGTCAAATGGATTCAACGTCTGGGTCGGACAACCCTGCCCTCACTCAGACATCCAAGGGCCAAGTGCATTCGATCTGTCAACCGGGCGAACTCACTGATCGTGGTCGCGAGACTACGCTGGCGCTCGGCGAGCGATTGCGAAGTCTCTATGTGGGCCAGCTTGGCTTCCTGCCCAGTCTGCTCGACGCCAAGTCTTTATCTGCGGTCTACCTCCGCGCGACACCCATTCCCAGAGCACTCGAGAGCACTCAACAAGCGTTCAGAGGACTCTACCCGCCGACCTCGCGCAGTGTCGATCTGCCACCACCCGTCATTGTGCAGCGTGCCATCCAGGACGAGACGCTGTTCCCTAATGAGGGTGCGTGCAAACGTTTTGGTGAGCTGGCAAAGGCATTCGCGGATCGCACTGCACAAATTTTGAACCCTTCGTCCGAACTCGCCTACATCAACAAACGTATCGGGAAGTACATGCCTGTTGAGTCGCCAGTTGTCAAAGTCGATTCCCACCCACGGCTTAGTGGCGTCATGGACACTATCAACGCCACACTTGCCCATGGACCAGCTACCAAGCTACCGAGCGAGTTCTATGATGACAAGGTACGCGCGGACATCGACAGTGTGTGCGTAAAGGAGTGGTTCGTGGGCTATACTGAGAGCAGCGAGTATAGAAAGTTAGGCATTGGTTCACTGGTGGGTGATCTGACGCAGAACTTTGTTAAGGCTGCGCAGAGCACCATCAAGCCAGCGAGCTTAGGTACGGAAGGGTCTTTCAAGATCTCGTTGTCAGGCTGCCACGATACTACGCTTGCTGCAGCATTGGCCGCACTCGGCGCATACGATGTGAACACCGCGAAGTGGCCGCCATACACATCCTCGATCGCATTCGAGCTCTTCCAAGCCGAGTCAGCGACAGAACAGACGCCGTCGGCACCGAGCAGTGGCAGCAGCTGGTGGTCATCATTGTTTGCTTCAGCGCCTGCATCTACCAACTCGACTGCGACTCGCACGCCTGTAGCAGAGATGACACCGACACAGCAGTCTTCACTGGATGGCCATTTCGTGCGTGTCCGCTACAACGACACACCGATGACGATTCCGTACTGCAGAGCTGCCGGTAGACATCTCGAAGGAGACGAGTCGTTCTGTACACTCAGGGCCTTCAAGGAGGCTGCTGATGCGGTAACGCCTCGGAATTGGAAGGAAGAATGTAGGGCAAACCTGGGGCAGCCGGCGTTGATGGGTGCGATTGAGAGACCACCCGGCTTGTGATTGGATGCTTCGATTGCAAAACGATATGAAGCAAGCCTATATCTACAACATAGAAGTGGATGCTTGATAGACACAACACACTAGGATAGATGCGTGGGCTTAATAGACTTAGAATGTACAGAACAACATCTGACCGGATCGACCTTGAATCCTGAATCGAACAGATGATGATGGATACGTAGTGCATAATTGTACTGCCAAAGACCACGCGTATGTGGATAGCGCTCACGATAGCATCATCAACGATTCTAGATCGATCAAAAATGCAGTGCCTCGTGGTCTCTCGCCACCTGATCTCGGCGGTCTCTCGGCCCGAGTGAGGAAGTCAGGTACCACCTGGTACATGCACTCTCTATTGGAACTCCCACTCACGGCTTCGTTTTGGGTTATACACTCCATACAGCACGGCCGCGGGTGTAGAATGTGAATGATGACTGCGGGCAGTCGCTGACACGCACATTGCGCTATACAAGGGCTTCCATCATGCCTCTGCTCGTCCTGTTGTAGCAACAGCTCCCCTTTCTTCGAACAGCTTTACGATTGGCAATCCAAAATGTCCGGACGAAGTCGACCTAGAGCGAATCACAATCAGGACGCCGACGAAGAACGCCGTCTCTGGAAGGGCATCAAAGACAAAGCTCGCGAGGTTGACCTGATGGTCACGCGTTCAAATTCCATTGGCAACGAGATTCTCGACATC
>JAVRRP010000473.1:0-17753 GCA_036872775.1 Oleoguttula sp. CCFEE 5521 | reverse complement strand
AACCGCCACAAACAATTACCGTTTCGTCAAATGCGTGACAGGCAATCAAGCCTTTCGGCATCGTGTCCCTGGAAGCTTATCTCTGCCCCATGTATTCCACTACTCCACCTCCTCTACCCCACCCACTACACGGCTCGTAGTAGCCAGTACCGTGCGGCGCACGACTGCTCTCCAGATAATATCGCACTCTACGCGTGCCAGGCAGTTGGTAGAGACACCGTGGCGACAATTAGCCGCGTACTTCATGAGCAGCAGCGCAATCTCGCTACATGGTCTCTGGCAGCTGTGCCGCATCAGGTAGGTGGTCACACGGTACAGTCTGCATCCTGGCCTATCTTGCGGCGGTGTATATAGGGTAATCACGCTCGATCACGCGCATTTCGAGAAGCACTATTGTTCTTCTACCAGACAGTTGAGATGCAATCATTCCTCCTCGCGTTTCTAGTCTCGCCACTGGCGGTAGCGGCCCAAATAACTGCAGCAGCTCAACTACGCCCACGTCAAAACGATCCAGCCTTCTTAGGCTACATCAGCGGTCCCTCAGGCTGTATGACTCTCAGCCCCGTAACCCTGCAACTCTCAAGCTAATGAACTCAACAGACTCCGACTCCCGCAAGTGTGACTACCCTGAAACCCTTTCCACCGACGACGAGAATGTGCAGTGCTGCAAACCAGGCGCGCCATGCGACTTCTACTACCAGTGCCAGGGCAACACGCTCTACGGTGCCTCTGGCACCTCCGTACTTTGTGATGTGAGCCCGGAATTGACTTGCAACACTGCCATTGTCGTACCCGCCACGCTGGCGGCGTATCTGGGACTAACGGGGTACTCTTACCTCGCGTGCTGGCAGACGACACTAGGCACGAACCCGTTTACTATCGTGCAGAGCGTGCCGAGTGGAGGTAAGTCGGCTTGCCACATACCTATGCTTCCAAGCAGTGAGACTGATAATTCATCAGAATTCATTCCCTTAACAGCTTCCGGCGCGCCCCTCACAGAGCCCTCATCTAGCAGCGCCGCCACATCAACAAGCAAGCTTGCTGCCCCGGCTTCCGAGACCGCTACCAGTGTATCGATGACGACGCCAACGGGAGCGTTGGGTGAACCGATAGGTAAACCGACTCCCGTGTCCTCTTCAAGCGGGGCAACAGCGATGAGCAGTGGCAATGGGGGTACAAGTGCAGGCTCGGCTACTGCTGCGACGGCCATGACTACGCCGGTGTCGGGTAGCGCCTCTGCTGCGGTCTCGAGTGCGAGCTCCGTGGCTGCTGCATCCAGAGAGAGTGGGAGGGTGAGTGGTGGCGTGTTGGCATGGCTCATCACCGTCGTGCTATCGCTGGTCTGATTATCATCGGGCGCTAGAGTTAGTTAGAAGCTGTAGCGCTACGTACGAGCAACATCCGCTCAGTCACTTCGAATGATATGAGACCACTGGGAAGGTATCGGGAAGGATCACTGAAAGCCATCTGCATGTCGTTCTATACCCTCGCCGCTCGCTTTTCGCGGCGGCACGCTTGAAGCGCCAGAATTACGGTTCCTACATCTCACCAATCTTGCGGCGCCTTCAGTTTTCTCGTCCTGTACCCGAGTGCTAATCTACGCAAGATGCGGAGGAGGAGGCGTCCACGTGATCCGTCTCCCCGTCACTCGGCGTCATGAGCGCGCGGATGTCAATCTTTGAGCGCCCGCTGGCTCTGTAGCACCTTCGCTCAGAGCGCCTTGTTTGTGGTACGTCGAAGTAAGAACTTCGCCACTTCACAACGGCTTCCCCCCAATAAAGTCACTCCACCTCCTGACTTCTGCCGGAATGCCGTCTTTCTTCGGCAGCTTCTCGCTCATGCATTGTGCGAAGAGAACAGCAGTCTACAATACACGTTAGTAATCATCTCCTTCGTTCACTCTACTTTTGACACAAGACTGACCCTCGGCTCCATAAACAACGGCACCCCGAAATCCACCGCATTCCTTCGCATGACATAATCCTCGTCCACCATGCTGCTTGCCCGCCTCTTGGCAAGGTTGAAAACGCCGCGAATATCGTACTTCTCGAATACTTCTCTCAGCGCGCGCTTGTCGGTCGTAGGAAATTCGATGACCTCGACCTTGACGCTCCCATCCTCAGCCCCAGCCTCGAGATGCTGTTTCACCTTCTCATTCGCAGCGAAGAGCTTATAGCCCAGCGGGTTGAGATAATTAACGATGGAAGCCAAGTCTGAAGTTTCAGTGTCGCCACCAAACAGCAGTCCCTCGCCCGGTTCCGGCAAGCGGAAGTTCATCGTGCTCTGCACAGCAGTCCAGTAAGCTTCCACGAGATTCTTGCCAAAACACGCCATCTCGCCTGTACTGCTCATTTCCACGCCCAAGTACGGGTCAGCGCCAGCCAAGCGAGTCCACGCGAATTGCGGGACCTTGACAGCTAGATAGTCGCGCTCTACCGCCATTAGATCGACGGGCTCGGGGACGTTCTTGTCAAGGAGGGCTTTGGTGGCGACATCGATGAAGTTCGTTCCGAGAACTTTGGAGACGAAGGGGAAGGATCGGGAGGCGCGGAGATTGCATTCGATCACTTTCAACGCCGATTCCTCGCCTTCTTTTGTGGCTGGGGCGTTGATGATCTGCATGTTGAAGGGGCCAGTGATGGACCAAGCTTTGGCGACTTTCTCGGCGATAACCTTCACGCGCTCGATGGTGCGTTTCGGCAATTTGGCAGGCGGAAGGACGAGCGAGGCGTCGCCAGAGTGCACGCCTGCGTTCTCGACGTGCTCGCTCACAGCGTGGACGAGGAGGTTTCCATTGTGGGCTACAGCATCAACATCGATTTCGAGCGCACCTTGGATAAATTGCGTGATGACAACGGGGTGGTCGGGAGAGACATTGGAGGCTGCCGTCAGCTTCTCGGCGAGCTGATCTTCACTCCAGATGACTGTCATCGCAGCTCCGGAAAGCACGTATGAAGGGCGGACGAGCACGGGATAGCCGACACTGTCAGCGAACTCTTTTGCAGCGGTGTAGGACGTGAGCTCTTTCCAGGCTGGCTGGTCTACGCCGATGGAGTCGAGAATCTGGGAGAACTGCTGTCGGTCTTCGGCTTTGTCGATGTCTTTGGGGTTCGTGCCGAGGACGCGAGCTTTGCCGGTTTCTTGCAGGCGCAGTGCGATGTTCTGAGGGAGCTGACCGCCTACGGACACGACTACGCCGGAAGCGGATTCGAGCTCGTAGATGTCCATTACTCGCTCGTAGCTGAGTTCTTCGAAATAGAGGCGGTCGGCGACGTCGAAGTCTGTCGAGTAGGTCTCCGGATTATACGTTGGGGAAGTCAGCTATACATTCATATATGAAGGGGCCCCTCGTCGGCGGTCTTTCGGTGGTCTGCTTAATGACGACAACGGGTCTTTCATGCGCACCACCACAGTGAAGCCATCTAGCTACGTCCACAGAGAGACGCATGAATGAATAGAGCAAGACTCCGTCTGTCAGAAAAGAGGGTCATGTCGCATCCACTGCAGCGACGCTCGTGAGAGTCGCGCAGGCGCCTCTTGCGATCCACCGAGAGACCGACTTGGTGCAGCGGGGTATAAAGGGAAACTTACATTGATCATAACAGTCCTCTTTCCCTGTTCCTTCAAACTCAACGTAGCATTGACAGCACACCAATCAAACTCCACACTGCTTCCAATCCGGTACACTCCAGATCCCAGGACGACGATACCATGATCATCGAATTTCACATCGTGCGTGCTGGCATTATAAGTCGTGTAAAGATAGTTAGTATCCGCGGGAAACTCCGCAGCCAGCGTATCGATCTTCTTAACCCAAGGCTTGATGCCGAAGTTCTTCCGCCTTGCGCGGACGTCGTCTTCGGTACTGTTGACAGCCTTCGCGATCTGGCGGTCAGAGAAACCGAGTCTCTTCGCAGTGTGCATGAGCTCTTTCTTGACGCCGTACAGCGATCCAATGTCTTCGAGTTCGTGCGTGCAGTCCACGATATTCTGGATCTTGTACAGAAACCACTTGTCAATCTTGCTTAGCTCGTGCACGCGATCGACGGAGTAGCCTTCGTGCAGCATTGCCTGTCCGACAGCGAGCCATCGGCGATCCGTGGGGTTCTTGAGCACGTCGTCCAGGTCGTCGAAGTGGTCTCCTTGTAGGCCGTGGAATTTGGGATCAACCTGGCGGATGGCTTTTTGGAAAGATTCTTCGAAAGTCCGGCCAATAGCCATGACTTCACCGATGGATTTCATGGAGGAGCCGATACTGCGGTTCACGTTCTGGAATTTGGCAAGATCCCAGCGGGGAATCTTGGTGACGATGTAGTCCAAGGAGGGCTCAAAGTTTGCAGTCGTGGTCCGGGTGACCGCGTTCGGAAGCTCAGGTAAGGTGTGACCGAGCCCGATCTTCGCGGCTGTGTACGCGAGTGGGTATCCGGTTGCTTTCGAGGCCAGAGCTGAGGAGCGGGACAGACGGGCGTTGACTTCAATTACGCGGTAGTCGAGGCCGTCGGGTTGCAGGGCGTATTGCACGTTGCATTCGCCTACTACGCCGAGGTGGCGGACGATCTTAATGGCTGCTGTGCGGAGCATGTGGTACTCTTCGTCGGAGAATGTTTGCGACGGCGAGACGACGATACTGTCGCCCGTATGCACGCCGAGGGGATCAAAGTTCTCCATGTTGCAGACTGTGATGCAGTTGTCTGCGGCGTCGCGGACCACCTCATATTCAGCCTCCTTCCAGCCCTTGAGTGACTTCTCTACGAGAATCTGCGGCGAGAGGGTCAAGGATCGCGCGGCCAAGTTCCTGAGCTCTTCAGCATTGTCCGCAAATCCACTTCCCAGCCCTCCCAACGCGTATGCAGCTCGCACAATAATCGGATATCCCACTGTCTCAGCAGCTTGCAGCGCCTCATCGATCGTATTCACCGCAATGCTCTCCGCGATGGGGATATTGATCTCCTTGAGCGCCTTTGCAAATAGGTCTCGATCCTCACTGACCTCCAGCGTCCTGACACTCGTCCCCAGCACTTTCACCCCATACCGCTCAAATATGCCCATCTTGTCCATCTTCACGCCCAAGTTCAGGGCGGTCTGCCCCCCGAAGGACAGGAAGATGCCATCCGGTCGCTCCTTCTCGATGACATAGGTGACATACTCGGGCGTGACTGGGAGGTAGTAGACCTCATCTGCGAGGACGTGTGCGGTCTGGATGGTAGCGATGTTGGGGTTGATCAGGACTGATCGAACGCCGGCTTCCTTTAGAGCTTTGAGGGCTTGAGAGCCAGAGTAGTCGAATTCGCCTGCTTGACCGATGGACAGCCCTCCAGAACCTATGACTAGGACTTTCTTGACGTCCACGAGGTTCTGTGCGCCGGCTATGGCTCCTGATTCGAGGTAGGCTTTGGCATTTGGTGCGACGGCTGCTTGGCTGGCGAGCGGCTTGGCCGACTTGCTGAAGGGTCGAACATTTCGGGGCGTCCGCTGAGCTGCCTTGCCCTGACGGAGTGCTTGCGAGACAAACGTTCGTCGAGCTATACGTGGGAGGGTTTGGCGAAGTGGCTGCGATAGCTCCTGCTGCAGCTGGCGAGCTAGACGACTGCTGAACGCCATGACGGTAGTGACACACCACTCCCCTACAGACTTGTCCTCGTCGTAGTGCTCAGCAGTTCTAAGTGTAACTGTCCCGGGCGATTGAGTCACCGCTCTTCAGCGACAATCTTTTGACCAGCGAGGCCCAAGCTTCGCGATAAGGAAAAGGTACGCGACAAATGGGTATACGCAACGCAAAGGAGGGACAAGTTGATATGGCAAAGAAGTAAGTCAGTGCGATCTGCTATATACTTTTCTATTCCGCCATATCGTCGGCAAGACGCGTGCGCGCGCATGTGATGGTCAGAAAAAAATTGTTGCAAGCTGCAGCTGTGCTGCATGGCAGAGCTTCCAATGCCGCCGATTGCGGAGGTCACCAGCAGCCTTTGGCTGAAGAGCGTTGATTCACACTACACATCAGGGGACTTCCGACGAGGTCCCCATTGCCTATTGATTCACACAGCCAGTCTGGCCACCAAAATGAGCAGCGACGACTGTCGATTATGCCAACGGCATGAACGACGAAACCCAATGGTTTGTAGCCCTACCGGATGCCGGCCAAGTCCACTCCCGCGTCGGACGTGAAGCAAGCTTGGTGGAATTGTGGGACAGAATGCTGCTCTTCCAACAATGCGACTCTCGAGCTCACTGGGTCGCCCACGTGTCGCCGACGACTTATTGACAGCATTGCGCTGCTGTTTCAGATCACGATGCCCTGACTTCGGCTTGTTACGCCTTACCCAGGGCTACGCAACAACACAATGGACTACGCGACAGCAACACCTAGATAGCCGGTCATTGCGGTTCAGTAGGACCTCAGTATACAGTCGCGCGGCCCTCCAACGCTCATTCTCGACGTCTCCGCAATGGCAGAAGAAGAGCGGGGGGAAGCCATCGCAAGAAGCGAAGCAGGCCAACCCAAAGAGCTCAGTCTCGGCTGAAGAGGATCCCTACGATTTCACCACCTTGGAAGCAGACATCGCATCGTCGATCGAAAGATTGAAAACCGATCTCTCGAAGCTCCGAGCTGGCGGCCGCTTCAATCCAGAGGTCGTCGAGAATCTGCGGGTCCAGCCACAGAAGGGTAGTAATCAGACGGTGAAGCTGAGTGATGTGGCGCAAGTCATACCCAAGGGAAGGACTGTGCAGGTCATAGTTGGGGAAAGCGATGTGAGTTGCTCTTGTAATGAGCACGGCATGATCTAACCGACTAATGTTCAATCTAGCACCTCAAACCCGTCTCCACCGCAATATCCAGCTCCACCCTCTCCCTCACGCCGCAACCCGACCCAACCGGTTCCAATCCCCTTCTGCTCCTCCTCAGCATCCCGCCGCCTACCGCTGACTCCCGCCGTGCAACACTAGCGGAAGCTACGAAAGCTGGAGAGAAAGCGTCCACGGCTGTCAGGGATGCGAGGGGAAAGCATCAGAAGAAGCTACGGGCGCTACAGCTAGCGAAGAGCGTAAGGCCGGATGACCTGAAGAAGGCGGGGGGGTTGATGGAGAAGGTTGTTGAGAAGGGAGCTGCGGAGGTGAAGAGGGTTGTGGATGGGGCGAGGAAGGTGTTGGATAGTGGGTGAGGGACGTGGTGATGAGTCCTGCTGGGATGATGGAGGTTCAGCGAGCGCTATAGCTGCACGTGAAGTCTTCAGGATGCGCACGATACCATCGAGCCTAGACATACACACATTTCCTCACATCTTCAAAAAGCCACCAACATGGTCCAAGCGTCTATCTCATCTCCATCCTCTGTTTGCACTGCCCATCTTCCCGCACACATGAGACATATGAGCGGCTGGAGAGCCTATCTCGACACATCCTCCGCGGTGATCATCAGTGTATAGTCCTCCTCACGGGATGAGGTGAGGTACGTGTGGTTCCTCAGTTGAGGCAACTGCGGCTTACGTTGGTCGTTCTTTCTGTTTCTTTGCCACGGCTTCACGACTTCACTTCACACTAAGATTGCGCTTTCCACGTGAACACCACTACACGACAGTGAGATAGATGCTGCACTGCACTGAGAGACTGTCCGCTACGCCAGCTGTACAGCAGTCTTTCTGAGGACCACGGCATCATCATATCAGCATCGCTGAGCGTCAGCCAAACGGGCCCACTGTATTGCTGTCTTACAGACATCGGAGAGAGGATACCATGGCGGACTACGGGGGCCCTCAGTACACAGGCCGCAACCGCACGGCGCGCGATGGTGGCCCAAAGGGCGTGCAACGCAACATCGCCACATCACTCAAGGAGCACGAGCCTCTTTTCGACACATACGAGCATCTGTCCGGCCTGGAGCGTGGTGATGCAGCGCTCACGATGCTCCGGAAGATCGCATCGACAGTGAAGCCCATCATGTCGAAACGCGGCTGGCGCGTCCAGATCCTCGCTGAGTTCCTGCCAGCTGAGCAGAACTTGCTCGGGCTGAATGTCAACAAGGGGTACAAGATCTGTATTCGACTGCGGTATCACAACAATCCGGATTTGTTTCTCCCGCTCGAGCAAGTCGTTGACACGATGTTGCATGAGCTCTCGCACATCGTCTGGGGTGAGCATGATAGTAACTTCCACAGACTCTGGGATGAGCTCAGAGACGAGCACGAGACTCTTGTTCGCAAGGGCTACACTGGCGAAGGCTTCCTTGGCGCTGGTCGGAAGGTCGGTGGGACAGGCTATCGCGCACCACCGCTGCATGAGATGCGGCGGCTGGCGCAAGTCAGTGCTGAGAAGCGGAAGAAGCAGATTTCGCTCAGTGCAGGGTCCGCGAGACGACTTGGAGGTGCGCCGCTGACGCAGGGCGTGGATGCGAGGGAGGTCATTGCTGAGCAGACGCTGATGAGAAGTACGATCAATCGGGGCTGCGCTTCGGGGAGGAAGGATGCAGGGCAGCTTTCGTTGCAGAGCGAGAAGGGCAGCTTCAAGACGAAGGCCGAGGAAGACGATGCGAATGATCGCGCTATTGCGCAAGCGATTTATGACTTGATGGAAGAGGAAGAAGAGGGAAAGCTGAAGGGGACGTTCAATTCTGCGCCTACTAATGGTGGGCTGGCGTGGAGCGAAGATCGAGGACTGTATGAGCCTGTCAAGCCGCAAATCTCGGCGGCCAATAACTCGCAGCCAAGCATGCCGACCGAAGACGAGCAGCTAAGGTGGGCGATGGAGGAGAGCACACGCGCGAATCGAGACGCACCAGACAGCGATCCACAGGGCCTGCCACCAGAATGCCTCATATCGCCCATCAGTCCTCGTTCTTCACGCCGCATCGATCCGCAACCTCTCGGTCCTGACGACGAACCGCCCATGTCTCTTTTCAGCCCTGTATCGCCGCTCACACAACCACCCTCAGCCCTGACCTCCAATCCACCAGCTATCACCCCTCCTCGAGCCCAACCCCTCGAACCCCAGCGGAACTCCAGCATCACAAACCTCGACATCTCCGAGCCCTTCAACCCCGACCAATGGACATGCGAGATCTGCACTTGCATCAATCCGGTGCAATTCCTCGCCTGCGACGCTTGTGGTGTAGAGCGAAGTAGCGCGCCTCCCAAGCTGAAGCGGAAGACTACTGTCACTGGAGGGAGTGCAAATGGGATGTCAGCGACGGTGTTGCCCCCTGTGACGAGGCCGGTGCAGGGCATTGGGTGGAAGTGTAGGTGTGGGACTTTCATGGAGCATAAGTGGTGGACGTGTAGTGTTTGCGGGAGGATGAAGGAGGCGAGTTGAGAGTGCTCGCGACCGCTGGTCACTCACGCAAGATCAAGCCTGTTCGACTCAATCATTGGTGCCCGGTGATCACGCAATTGTCATATCAAACAGCGGCGACAATTGGCGACGAATGCAACAGCATGACGATCAACGTCGAAACGTCCGCCTCGCAGCGATGTAGTCGCGTCAGCTATCAGAAACAATCGCCTAGATCCCAGCTTGGCCGACAATTCGAGAGAATCGGAAACCTGGGGCGTTGATAGAAGAACACGTCGAACACTCGACCAACGTCCGCGTTGTCAAGCACAGTCGCGTGCGTAACGTCCGTTGCCATCGAGAAAGTCAGTGCATGTATCCTTCGTCATTGTTATTACTGCAGTCAGCATCTCATATGCCAAGCATCGCGTTCAAACTATGCTATTTCAAGCTCTGCGCAAGTTCAGGGGTGCAGCGGGGCTTTAATTTCACTGCACCTCATCTTATTTTCAACTCGCATCCTTCACGCTATTATTGCTCCTCCACCGACTTTCAAGTTACATTAGAGTGGACTTTGTGATGAAGCTGCGTACCGCGGAGATGGATCTCGCGACACACCACGCTCCACAACACAACGGTGTTTCCGTCGCACAAACACTCGTGCGACTCCACAATGGCCTTGCCACGCACGTCCCCCCTACTTATTCTCCGAGCGTAGACTTTCGCGAAGCACGCTGATCCTCGTCCCGCATACCCAGAAGTGCTGTAGATCAGCCACTTCCGCGTCCAAATTGCATGTCATGCGCGTGGGGTAACGGTCTCGGCCAGAAGCTTGCACCTGTCTTCTGTCTGCTTTAGGAGAGAGGGCTGAGCTATCGAAGATCTGCCGGCACCGTTGAAGTCTGACCCGGTGTGTACCTGCAGCTTCTGGGCGACATGGGGTCCGAGGCTGGCTGTGAGGGGAGGTGTGTGATTCTGGGGGTGGGCTTGCGGTAGGAGTGTTTGTGACTCTTTATCCGTTCCGTCTCAATACTGCTGTTCCTGTCGCGTGGGATCGGAAGGTCCTGCTAACCTGGAGGCGAACGATCGAGCTACGCTCCACAACGAGCAAGTCCGACTAGAGTTATTCGGAGATTGAGGACGACTTCACCATGGCCCAGCAATCGCCGACAGTGCAGGGCTTCGTCTTCTGCAACAGCATCATCGATGCTCAGCGTAACGCCTCCATGCCGTCCATCTTATACGGCCAGACGAACAACATGCCCCCGGAAGACTCTCACTTCCATGCCGTAGCCGCACCTCCTCCACCACCACCAGCTCCCGAACCATACATCCGCGCAGCAAGTCCACGCACCCACCACGGCCAAAGACAACACGCCGAATACCGTTCAGCATCGCAACCCCCAACGCCAAACCTGAGCATATTTCCCGCGGACCACTGCCTCCACGAGCCCAAACACAGCTCCTCCCGCTCCATCTCCCCGATAGGAAACCTCGCCCCTGTTCCGCCAGCTTTCACAGAAGTCCACGACGTGCACGCAGCCCGCAGAGCCACGATCTCCCGCCCCTCGACCCCTCGAGGGATCTCTACCCGCGCTTCCTTCTCCCAAAACTCGCCTAGAGGTACTCTCGAACGAGGCATAGTCATGAACGAAAACCCCCGCCCCTCGCGCTCGCGGCTACGCGAACACTCTCCTGGCGGCATGAGTTTCACATCCACCGTGCGGCCGCCAAATCGGAAAACCTACCTCATCAACGGGCAGACGACGTTCGCGCAACGGGTCTTTGATGCAGGGAAAAGGGATTTACTCTACGATCTCAAGCAGTCCTCCCGCGTGCCGTGGAGATTCAAAGACGACAAGCAAGGAACGCTAGATCTCAGCACGCTCTTGCGAATGCAGCAGCATGTCCTGCAGCAGAAGATCGTGGAGCAAGTGCGCGCTATAGGCGAGCGAGGAGCGTGGATGGAGATAGGTGTTGGTGAGACGTTGAAGGAGTACTGTACGCTCTTCCCCATCACCCCTCTCCCCTGCTCTACCGCTCTCATCCTTTTGCAGCCTTGCTGACCTGACTCTTTCCTACCAGGCCAAACAGCCCGCGACCTAGACTACATGCTCCAAACGTCCTCCCTCCTCCCCGCCGGCAACCCAGACCCCTTCCTCCTCTCAACCTCCGACCCCCTGCAATCTCTCCTACTGGAAGAAGGCCAGCTCGTCGCTAGAAGGCCGCACCCTGAACTCGACAATCCTCTCCTCACGCCTCGATTACCGACCCTAAAACGTACGCCCTCGGCCCGAAGACGTCTTCGACGGACATTAGGCGTTGTAGCGGCGGTAGTGGCGCTGCTGGTGCCCTATCTCCTCGCGACGTTGGTGAAAGGGGAGTTGGCGCGGGTGGTGGTTGCGTGCGCTTGCATAGCTCTCTTTGCAATGGGCGCAGTAATTTCGAGGATGCCGGGTCTCGTGGCTGGACTAACGACGCTGGCGTACGCGGCGGCAGTGACATTGCTCATGGGCGTGAAGCCGGCGTACTATTTTGCGGACTCGTAACAGGAGGGCTAAGCGGTTGTTTATGCATTTAATGAGGCGTTATGCGGCGGGACCGCCTATTGATTTTGCATATCATGTCGCGTTTGGGAAGCGATTTGGAAAATATGAGGATCTCGTATTGTCTGGACCAGCGAGTCCTTGAGGAATATTGCGGGAGCTTGTTGAGGTCACCGTGCGTAGAGTCCAGAGATACCTGGCTCGCATCTTTGCCTGCGCGATGACGGAGTGAAGAGGCAGTGTGATGCGCTCGAAAGCGTCAGGTAGACTTGCAGGCCGTGATAGGCAGTGTCTAGCGTTGCGCACTCTGCCGTACGGTAGCCCCAGGACCTGCAGCGCTGCGCAAGCGGTCAATCTTCGCCTTCAGTGCTGTCTCCAAGCTGTCCACTTGTTCATGAATCATCAGCACCCGAGAATCCAATCCCTTCCCTCCCCTCATCAGTCAGCCGTCCCCATTCCAACAATACGCGGAAGAAATAGATCTCCATATCCTCCCTTCTAAGCACCTTCCCAGCCCACTCCCTGCCAACCCTCGCGATCCTCTCACCCTCTACATCCCTACCCTCAACGTCAAATGACCTTCCCCCGATAGTCCCGTTCACACCCGCGAAATAAGCAAGCGTAGCCCACATCCCCTGCCCCCTTATATCCAGCGGCACGAAATGCACCCAAGCCGTGAGGCGGTCGTCCCACCACTCCCGAAATAGCGCGGCTTTGAAGGGGAGGGACTTAGAATGCAGGAAGGGGAGGAATCGGCCGCTGAACCCCGCGCCGTCGAGGTCGAGGAGGTACTTGTATCCCCAATGCCCCTGGAAGTCAGAGGGTTCTGCTAACGGCGCGAACTCGGCGGCTTGGTCATCGCAGTCCCGCCCACCGCAGCGCAGGATGGAGGACACGAATTGCAGATCCACCGGCAGCAGGGAGCGGAGCACAGAGGGCGAGAGGGACGTATACTGCAGCCTCGGCGCGGTGTTTGTCGATTTTGAGGTTGGGAGGAGGATGGCTTGGGAGGGGGAGGTAGTGTTCGGGGAGGCGAGATGCACGAAGCGTTGTCGCGTCATGCCTTTCCATTGGCCGCCTCCGGGGGAGACGCCTTCGGACGTGGCGCCGCGCCAGAAGAGCGTGGCGTTCTTGGATTTCCAGTCTGGGTCTGGGTACTCTTCCGACGGGCGGTAAACGGCTTTGTCCATGTAGTTCCATGCGCTGGGGTAGAGGACATCGTTGAAGCCGTGTGCTTTGCTCTGGGAGAATATCGGCAGCAGGGTGTGGGAGCCTTTGAACGCTGCTGGGGAGAGGTAGAGGCCGTGTAGACTGGCGACATCGGGTTGATGGCAGATGTTACCTGCAAGAGTCCAGTTTGAGAGGGCTATCCCATGGGAGTGAGGGGCTGTGCAGGTCGTGCAGAGGGACGCGACGGACCAGCAATTCTGCGAGCGAGCTGGAGATGAAGGAGGGCAGCCGACACTGCCGAAGGGTTGGAAGGTGCGTTGGAAGCTGAGTTCTGTCAGGGGCGTGGTAGTGATGGGTTCTTCAGGGATGGGAGTCCACTGGGCGGCGCGATCGGGGCTGAAGGCGTTGCGGACGGATGCTGTGGGATCACCGAAGGCGCGGCCTTGCGCACGCATGGGCTCGACGTCTTCGTAGGGTACTGCCACGCGGCACTCGTCATTGAGATTGAAAGCAAGGTCCATGTCTGGAAGCCACTCGGCAAAGAAGCCGATCATCTCCACGAGTCCGTCGAGCATCCAGCGATGTGTCGGCACGACGTGCGGACTGATCTCGACCTTACCATCGCGGATACTGAGGCCAGCAGCATCGTTCCACGGATTCGAGATCAACTCCCACGTCCGCTCACGGATCTCCTTAGGCGACAGCGCGTAGAATGGCAGAAGATCTCGCTCTATGCTGTCGAAGTCGTCGATGATGAAAGAAGTCCGTTCTGTAGCATAATCATACCATTTGTCGAAGTTGGGAGGCGGCTGCCGATTGTAGCGCGTGCGATAGTTGTGTACGGCCTTGTCGAGCGACGTGCTTCTTGTACTCTGATTAGTGTAAGCATCGTGTTGCTGCTTAGCCTCCCAAATAAGTAGGTCGATCGGGTGGTATGTGACAAGTGAGTCATGCTGCACCCATAAGGCGGTGCGCAGGCCGAGAAGTAGCAGGATTGTAAGGTAGACCAGAGTCGGAATTCGTGCGAACGTAGCTTTTGAGGAGCTTTGATCCGAGTCAATGGATACAGCCTCGACGTTAAAGTAGACGATAAGCGCAAACATCGCCAAAGATGCCGCAGTGAAACCATAGCCAGCGCTGCGGATTGGGAAAGGATGTGGGTGAGCCCATGCAAATGCAGTCGTAGATGTCATTGTTGCGGTGAATAACAAGACGAGAGTCGTAGTCGTCGTGCCTATGTGATAGATCTGCGCCTGTCAGTTTGCGTTGAGGGTTAGCCGGGATGGAAACGACTCACACAAAACAGTGTACAGGTAGCAGTAAAGCAGAAAAGTAGATCGAGCTTCACAGCGCTCCACTTGAAAGCGCTGGGGATCGTGATGATCGCGCGCCTGATGTCTGGATCGGAAACGAAGTAGTATGCGCCTCCGGATATGCTGAGCACGATGGCCGAAATCTGGGTACATGTATGTGTTAGTACGGCCTATGCCAAGATCTCCCTCTGAACAAGACTCACCATCAAAGCCCAGCCGACCGTCGAGAACCGCAATGCCGCACTTCGCTCATTCTTCCCTTCGTCTTGTCGGATCAGATAAGTCAGACAGGCCAAAATCGAGACATCAAGCGCCGTGCCGACATGCTGAAGCAGAGGTACAGCCCAAGTATATGGAAGGGTCGTCGCGCAGATGTATGAAGTGGCAGGGCTGCTGGTCGTCGTAATTGCAATTACGCATGCGACACATATCGCGCCGACGATGATCAGGTATCGGTAGGGAGCCTGTAGTATCCTTCTTGCCCAAATTCCGTAAAGTGTAAGGTCGTGCTCGTGACTCGTGTCCAATGATGCTCCTCGTTTCGACCCAACATAATCGAAGATCCCAAACACTAGAGGAATCGCAGATTCCCAAGTCCTCCGCGCGCATTGTATGTTCGCAAGCACATGTTGCAGTACGGCCACTCTGGCGCATATCACAGTAACAGCAAGAAGAAACACCAGCCTTAGCTTCCGCAGGCTCGACGGGTATGCTACATCTTGAAAGCCTGGTGTCGAAGAGCGCCTCCGTGGCGTCTGGTCTGTATGAACATCCTCCAGTGGTACAGCATTGTACCCATGCCCATCCCGCTTGTGCTGCTCCGCTCGCGGCAAAAATCGGCTGATGACCAGAAGGACGGCAGCAAGGCTAGAAAGGAGCGCGATGCTGCTATGTACAGGCTTTTCCAAGGCAAATGTGGTACCGATCGTCGACGTTAGTTGGTATGTACCAGCGACCAGTCCTCTATACAGCAGTCAGTGTTCAAGCCTCATGCTCGATGCTTGAATGGCACCACGTACAGCAGGGCAGGCCATTTCGTCCGGTCCATGCCTAAGGCGCATTGCTATCGGACTCGGTGAGGCTCAGTAGATGACATGCTGCCTCTATACCGTGCGACTTGGACAGCACTACGAGAAGACCAGACGGAAATGATGCCAGTGACATCGTTCCTTCCCGAAGTGTAAGCTTTCTGCCCACGTGAAGACCCTTGTCGCGGATCGTCCCGGGCAAGTAGATCTGGGGAAGCTCACGAAAGAATTGCGATTTCGAGAGAGAACGGAACTCTGTCGCAAACATCATATCTTCGTTACAACCTTACGACTGCCCTTCGTGATCGGTTCAATCAAATATTGAAGTTCGACTCAACACGAAATTCATCGCATCGTAGCTGGCGCACTGCACGAAAAGCGATCCGGCCCATGCTACAGACATCACATACTTATATCAGCTCTCGATCATTGTCATATGATATAGAGCTCGTTGTGCAGCGACGAGGTATTTGTGGTGGTGTACGGAGAGGGGTGGAAGTTGAGCAGACGCCGTCATGGTGAAGAAAGCGATCGACGCCCGCATACCAGCACTCATTCGCAATGGCATGCAAGAGAAGAAGCGGAGTTTCTTCGTGGTCGTCGGTGATCGCCAGAAGGATGTCATAGTGAACCTCTACCATATCCTACTCAATCTCGACATAAAACTCAACAAGTCAGTACTGTGGGCGTACAAGAACAAGCTCCTCGGCTTTTCATCACATCGGCAAAAGCGAGAGAAGAAGATCAAGAAGGAGATCAAGCGAGGCATACGGGAGGTCGATAACGAAGATCCATTTGAGCTGTTCGTAAGCACACAGAACATCCGATATGTGTACTACAAGGAGACCGAGAAGATCCTTGGAAACACTTACGGCATGTGTATATTGCAGGACTTCGAGGCAATCACACCGAACTTGCTTGCGAGGACGATAGAGACTGTGGAGGGCGGCGGCTTAGTTCTGCTCTTACTCAAGGGCATGAACAGCCTGAAGCAGCTGTATACCATGTCCATGGATGTACACTCGAGGTATCGCACAGAAGCGCACGATGATGTCACCGCACGGTTCAACGAGCGGTTCATACTGTCGCTGGGAAGCTGCGAGTCGTGTCTGGTACTGGACGACGAGATAAATGTGCTGCCAATATCTGGTGGCAAGACGGTACTAGCGAAACCACCACCGGAAGACGACACAAAGACACCCGCACAAGTTGAGCTGGACGGCATCAAGGAAAGCTTGGCAGAGACGCAACCTGTCGGGTCGCTGGTGAAAGTAGCTCGGACTGTCGATCAAGCGAAAGCACTCCTCACATTCGTCGAGGCGATCGCTGAGAAGACGTTAGCCAGTACAGTCACTCTCACAGCGGCACGAGGTCGAGGAAAGTCTGCTGCGTTAGGCGTAGCGATAGCTGCAGCTGTAGCACATGGATACAGTAACATCTTCATCACCTCTCCATCGCCTGAAAACCTCAAGACGCTGTTTGAATTCGTGTTCAAGGGCTTCGATGCGCTTGGCTACCTTGATCACGTCGACTACACCATTATACAGTCCACAAACCCGGATTTTAACAAGGCGATCGTGCGCGTCAATGTGCACCGACAACACAGGCAGACGATACAATACATACAGCCACAGGACGCATATACACTAGGTCAAGCAGAGCTACTCGTGATCGATGAGGCTGCTGCGATCCCACTCCCATTAGTGCGAAAGCTCATGGGACCATATCTTGTTTTCATGGCTTCGACAATCAACGGATACGAGGGTACTGGACGATCACTATCACTCAAGCTCATACAGCAGCTTCGAGAGCAATCGAGGGGCGGCAGCAAAGCAAACGGCGAGGAGAAGATCGCAGATCGATCAAATGGCACGAAGCAGCCAGGTGGCGAGCTTGTAGCACGATCATCGAGATCATTGCGCGAGATCACACTGTCCGAGCCTATCCGATATGCACAAGGTGATGGAGTCGAGAAGTGGCTGAACAAGCTACTGTGTCTCGATGCTACAATGCCGCGATCATTGGTAACACACGGCACACCACATCCATCACAATGCGAACTGCTGCAAGTCAATCGCGATACCCTCTTCTCGTTCCACCCAGTCAGCGAGAAGTTCCTACAGACCATGATGGCGCTCTACGTAGCTTCGCACTACAAGAACAGCCCGAATGACCTCCAGCTCATGTCAGACGCACCCGCACACCAGCTCTTCGTACTTGTGGCACCCATGGACGAGTCCGTCGGCCGACTACCCGAGATCCTCTGCGTGCTCCAGCTAGCACTTGAAGGTCAGATTAGCCGCGAAAGCGTCCTGAACAGCCTTTCCCGTGGCCAAAGAGCAGGCGGCGACCTCATACCCTGGCTTGTAAGCCAACAATTCCAAGACTCCGACTTCGCCGGTCTGATTGGCGCACGCAGAGTTCGGATAGCTACA